>CAXHWN010000478.1:0-11000 GCA_964020975.1 Hermodice carunculata
AAAACAAACCAAAGGAAAAAAAGGGAAGAAGAAGAAACTGAGTGCCTGTTTGCAGCACATTCTTACGGCACCGTACATTTCATTGTCAAATTTTTATTCAATGAATTTTGGTGAATTTTGTGGTCTAAAACGCTGGCTTTTTGGATTTTAGTAGCCTGTTTGAGACCCCTTTTTAGTCGAATCGGAGAGACACGTTTTACCATATATTGTTCAATAGTGTAGTAAATATAGCAAGAGTTCATGTCCTACTGAAATAGCTTTCTTTTGTGAAATTTATTTTTAATACTGTATCTAATTGAAGATTTCAAAAAAAATAAAATAAAATAAAAATCCAGCTGGGAGTTTCAGCACATTTAATACATTTTTAGCTGCATTTGCCAAAAGGAACCTTTTGATACATAAAAGAATAATTTTGAAAAAGTCTCGTTGCAAGGATACTAGTAAACACGACCCAGTCTCATCAAGTTGACCTTTCAGCAGTAGCAAAGGGTCTATTCAGACGTCAGAGTCCACTTAAAAGAGAGAGACGAAGTGGGGATCATTATTTTTATATTTTGTTCAATTTTAACTCTGCAATTATCCATATCTTACTTAAACATTACACAGGTTCCCTTGGGTGTGAAATATATTTAAAATATTGAAGTGGTCGAACTGAGTCTTTCCGGTGTGTGGTGTCTGGTTACATTGATGGCGCTTGAGGTTTAATTGTAGTTTGAAAATCATGTTAGCAAAATATTTTATTAAATTAAATATAGAAAGAATCACGTACAAATACAATACATGTAGGGCAATTGAACTTTATAATAAAACATATATACTCTGAAAAGCCAGTATTAAATTTAAATAACGACGTGAAAATCATATCTAAATATTACATTTTGTATATATATATATATATATATATATATATATATATATATATATATATATATATATATATATATATATATATGTGTGTATATATATATATATATTACATATACGTGTAGGTTTCATGTACTTTTTAATGTCATTTTATCCTAGGTATATTTATGTCTCTATTTACCAACACCATTATGAACCACTACATTGTGTTTTGATGAAAATCCATATCATTGTTCGTCGTAACGCTATCCAGATCAAACGTTCTAACATAGTTTGCGACAAAGTGGAAAATTCTGAGCCTTTGGTTTTCCGGAAATCTAATAAAGCAAGGAATCAATTGCTTTTCTGCAGGATACCCTATCCAACACAAACTCCAAAAATTTGCCTCGAGATGACTTCATTCCTGTTGTTATACAACACATCACTTTACCGTTAGTCCATGGCTTCACTTGATCCTTCTGAGGAAGCCAGGCGGAAAATCGTGCCTGTCCCCACTTTAAAAACCGTTGATGACGAGACAACTATATGTTATGGAGGACAACACAATACTCCGTACATTTTAGTGTACTTATATCTTAAAATCAGGACACTGCTAAATTTAACTTGGTCTTATCTTGACCTGGGACACCAAGGTTCCACTGGGGTTTAATGCGTGTCTCCTGGACTGGCAGGCACCGGTAATTACGCTATCAAGTTAAGATTGATACACGCACATTAGACAGGTCTATGTGGTATAGAGTCATATGAGAAGTATTATCATCTGCATACAATTATTTAAATGTGGAGGAAATTGCGCAAATTATGGGGTACTGCTCGTAGCAATTGGGAAATAAACGATATCGTCATGTCATAAAGTGAAAAAAAGTGGGGCAGTGCTAGGTTTTTATTCATCTTAAAGTCGAAAGATAAGGAAGAAAGTATCCGCATGATAAACAAGAACTAGCAGTGAGGGAGACACAAGTGACGATATTATAACTCCTTCATGGTAAAGATAAAGGATTATAGCACTATGGCAGTAAATGCCAAGCAATGATAACGAGCCGTAAAGTTGATCACAATAAATTGCGTGTACGAATGAACTTGGGTGATACAAGAATCAAGAAATTCCCTTCAAAGTATCCAGTTCTTCTCGTCATATTAGCTAGCATAAGTAAGCCCAAAGTAATGGATCAAATATATATATATCTACAAATATAGCCCTTGAACTCTTCTGCTTGCAATAGTGATACAACCAACATAGATATATTTAGATTTAAAATCTTTGGTGAAAGCGTCAAGCAAATGGAAAAGAAGGAAGACATTTGGAAATACCAGCCGTTGTCACTCAGTACAAAAGTTCATTGGGAATACAAAACCATATTGATCACTCTCAGGCGTGGTTCAATATCAGCTTATCTGGTAAATATAGCATATATACCTGAAATGTTTCAGATTTATCATTTTCTGGCAGCTATTTAATATCAGTAGGTTGTGTGCACATAGGCGGAAGGTGTGATAATTTTTAATTTCGAGTGCGGAGTTTGCCACCACATAGACGAAATAACTAATATTTCTAAATATCGTATTTCTTACACCTTGGCGAAATGCACATACCAGGGGAACTTAATACATTTTCGGGACTAGAGCGATATGATCATGCTATTAAGAAAACAAAAATAGGCAATTGTCTTTTGCAGTAGTGTGAAAAACCTTTTCCAAGTCCATTTAGACAACAACAATAATTATAAAGGCTGGCTGATATGTCCCCTTATTTGAGTGAAATAACTATTATCTTAAGCGTCAGGTATTTCACAAACAAACAAAACAAAGAATCAAACAGGCATCAACTATAAAGAAATACTGAAGTAAATTGAAAGTGAAATAAAGAGAAACGATAGCCACAAGGTTTGAAGGCATTATTTCAACCCTAAAGGACTGTTTGCGCCAAGAAATTGGCTCATACGCCGTACAATGAAAATAATAATAAGTGAATGTTTTTCTTTGATATGTTTGATATACGTGCAACCAAGTATGAGGCTGTATCTATCTGGCCATTTTTGCAATAACGTGGAACTGAAATATATCAGTCGAACAACTGAGGTTCTGTCGTTTCATAAAAAGGTTTCATGTTACGAAAATCACATCTAAGGAACGCTGCTTTATATTTATTCGATGGTAAATATGTCGTTTCTAATTGCAATTTTGATTAAACAGTAATATAATATCAGATTCTAACGCTCTGTATCCTTAAATATGGAGTTGATCAAAACATGCAAAACATATATTTGAATGATTTCCGTTTATCTATATTATTTTAGAATTGGATTAGAGTATCTCTTGCTACAGTTTAATGTTTTAATTTTGATGGCTCTGATGAGATTCCGGCGTGGTTTTTTTTTTTTGGTTTTAGATGTATTCGGAGCTCTTTTTGTCGGCAATTTGATTAGATGTAATTTAACTTGTACAAGTATTCGCACAGAATGGGTCCCTGGTTGCAGTTTTACCATGGAGTGCGCTTAACTTGCCCTTTGCCGCTCATTCGAACTTCGGCATTACAATATAGGTAGTCTTTTACAACTTTGCACAACCCAAGTGAGAATGGAGCTAACATGGTCTGCAATACAGTGTCATATCAGCGATATACATATTTAAATGGGGTCATTGCCAGCAAATTTGTCCAGTCATAACTCCGTGTGAAGGGTGATATAAAATGTGCGGGTCGTTCAAGAGAATATTCACAAGAGACAGGGTTACAAATATAACAGCACTGTCCAGGAGAATTAAGCCCTTTACCCACGTGCAGATACAGTAATGCCTGTTACAAGGAGAAAAGAAATCAACCGATACAATTGGCTTCAAGGTTCTGCAAATGAACCCACATTGCATATTGAATCGGGTATTTTGGAGACCACATTTCAAAATTCCAGGGCTGAGACCCCCCCCCCCCCCTCCATACAGGTACACTGATTCTATCAGTGACCCATGACATGTTTCTCCTGTCGCTCCACGCCAGCCGTTTCCTACCATTAATTCAAACTTTTCTACAATTCACAGATTTACTTTACAAGCAACATATTTGCATAGATTTCAAGATCTTTAATTATTCATGCCGCCCGAAATATAATGCTCGATGGGGCGCTAGTAAAACACATTTAATGCTATTACGGGGGATCTCGATACTTTGTGCTAGCTATATATGCAATGCCTGGTTCTAGCAAAAATCCTCGAAATGTATGCATCTGGTTATCAAATCAAGCTAGCCCCCACCATGCCAACAAGGCCGGCCTGGTATGCCCACTGTGTCTGTAGAACATAACTGAATACCCGTATTCACTTTTAATCGGCACTTTCGTGAATTACGCGCCTGGCTGACTTACTGCATAACTGCATACACATTGCCTATGAATTGTCCAGCGTTGCAATGGCAGGAAATGTCATTTTTGGCGAAACACAAGAACACCCCCCCCCCAAAAAAAAACAAAAACAAAAACAAAAAACAAAAACAAAACAAACAAACAAACAAACAAACAAACAAGCCAGACTTGCAATAAAGGTCACAGAGTTAAATCTCTTTTTAACGTTGAGGCTTTGTAGGCAATAGTGGAACGACACATGTTGCTTAAATGAAACCATGTACTATGAGAAATATGAACAAAACAAACTGCCAAAGCTAGGGTTATACATGGACCACTTGAAGGAAAAAATCTTGCAGCCAAGAGGGTGATAGAATACTGTCAGTCACCTTTGAATATCGCTTTTCCTGTAGAAGCTGAGCATTCTGAAGAATTAAGATAATAAACCCTATGTACAAAAATTTGCCCCGATGTGTATCTTTCTGGCCTCATAAGTTAAATAGTTTTTACACAGATATAACACAATGTAGCCATTTTAATTTTATTATTATCTGTATTTTATCAAAACACAAGAATTATTGAGCAACAAATGCTCGATCAAATGGTGCGATGGCTTGCCATAAACTTTACATTGCGCTTTGATTTTATATCTGGAGGCACTACCATAAAGACATTTAGCGACAAGCAAAAATTGGAATTACCGGTCGCAGGCAACAGGTTTGGGTGGGCAAGTGTTTTTATTTCGATCGTTGAAAGTGATTCAGGAATCGCAAGTTATTTAATCAGAGAAAGGGACAGGTCTAGTGACGGATAAGCGTAACCGAGTCACAAAGTCAATATCTCTTGGGGACTGGTTGAATGCAAGGAAAAAAATATTTATGAATATATGTATTATGTAATGCTTGAAACGATATCATCAGACATAATTTGAACAATTTAAAGCAAATGGTCTCATATTTTCAAAGTATAAGTATCTTATCCATTTTTCAGTTCTGGTTACATCCGATATTTTTAGGGGGGTGGGGTGGGGCATTAATGATTGATACTGTTATTGTTATGGGAAAAAATTATTACAGCAGAGCGGAGTACAACTGGCGACCAGGAACTCAGGGTTATCTGCACAGTTGCGACGCAAATGCCATTGAAATATTCAGAAGACACAAATCCTTATTTGAAACTCAATACTAACACCCATTGTATTGAATGATATGCCATCACTGCTGCTTATGGAATTTTATTAGCCTAATCGCTTTTTTCATGTAGAATTCTGGGAAGCTATTTTTCATCCCAACGGAGAAGGTTCATAATTGTGAAAATACTTTGTTTTCTTCATGCTTTAGGTTCTGTGTAAATGAAGTTTGCTCAGTCAGGTTTCCTGCATCACAGGGTTGCTCCCTTTGTGGTCATATAGGTCCACTGTCAACCAGGCCAGGTGAGAAGTACATGCTGAGGAAGGACTAAAATATAACCCGGGCCGGAGCACAATTCATACCTCTTTACAAAACTGACATCCAGGTGTTGTTTCGAATTTCAGTGATCACGGAATGTATGAGCTTGGGGTTATATAAAATAAACCCAGCCGTGTTTTGCGACATTTTATCTGTTGAATGCTGTTTATTACAATTTTCAAATAGCAAAATATTATAATTTGTCAGACTGAAAAATGATAATATGAAGAAAGAAGGATTTATGTTGTCTGCTGTCTTCTGCCAAGTAAGAAGACACGTTCATAACTTTGCAGTCGAATGGTGCTGCTTCTGTGATCTGTTACATTGTCTGCAATGCAGACTCGGATTTTGTTGTTTTTCAGTTAAATGAAAAAGCAGTTTCGCAGGCAATCTGTCATCCAGTAATCTTGAAACACATGTTGAGGCAGTACGTAATATCTCTCTGCGATAAAGGAAAACATCATTTGGGATCGTTCTGTATACATGTCAAGTAGAATTACATTGTGCCTGTCGTACACTTGTGTATCTACCACTTGTGTGGATTGTAGGAAGTGCAATGTCCTGTTGGCATCCGGTCAAATGTGAGCTTATTATGACCTGTCGTATCTTCATGGCAGGCCAATGTTTCAGGGAGGCACTGATTGGTTTGACCTCTTTTTAACCCTCTGGGTACTGAGTCAATAGTTTTCCTGTGCGAACTCTGGGCGAAGCATATGCAGTACACCAGGGAAATGTGTTGGCTGACGGTACATACTTTTTCATGAAGAAGAGGGGGAGGAAGGGTAAGAAGAAGGAGAAGTTCTAGTGAGAAGTACATGACGTTTGTTATATGGAAAAGCTTGCATACTGATTTACTGATGTCACGTCCCTGAGGGCTACGCAAGCAATATGATAACTTGCAGAATGTGACTCATTTGGAAGTGTCTCCTTGATAATTCAGATCAGATGCTAGTGCCATTGTACCTCCCATTTCCTTGCCTAATAGGAAAATCATTGGGGTATCCAGAGAACCGCAGGCTGCCTCTGTTAATTGACACTAAACGTAAAGTATGACAAGAACATATGAACAAAGGTTCCATTTCTGGTGGTTTTCATTGGAGGAAATAAATATGGATTTAAAGCAAGCTCATTATTGTTTGTGGGTAACAGTGACCCCCGGAAAGGGTCTACGTAGATTCAACGACAGACAAGGACGACGAAAATATCCGAGCAATACATTTAATTATTGAAGCCATAAGATCATAAATCTGTTTAATATCGAATGGTTTCTCCAAAGACTAAATATGTGGGATTGAACTGAAGAATAATACTGTTCACGCTGTGGATTCCATTACCAGCTATTGTTATCAAAGGGACACGTGACAGAAATCCGCTAGGACAGGGAGCTGGAAAAGTGCGTTTTTATATACATGTAACAGATATTGATATTATTGAAAAACTTATTTGTAGCAAATCGGGCGGGAGGGTATATTTCGATATTTTAAAACAAACTTGAAAACGGGTGTGTGGAGTTTTTAACTTGCGATTGTGATTACAATTTTGAATAGTAATTAATGTTTCCAGTGTAGAACACAAGATGGAGAACGGTTTTCCTAGCAAAGACGAATACGATGTGATCATTGAGGCATAAAAGACGAATGCAACCTGCTTACGTATACCCTCTGGTTCTGGTTCTGTGTCCCATAGTGAAATGCCTAAAATAGAAGGAAAGATCACCTATGTAGTTGCATATTGATAGCGAATTAGTTCGATGGCACGTGTCGGAAATGCAAACCTTGCATTTGCCTTGCATTTTTGGTTTCAAACATTTTCTGGTCATTGGGAATCTATGACATGCAATTGGCGATACATCTGGGTACATATCACTTAAGTCGCTCGTTTATCGGCGGCAATTCGTCTCGAGAAAAATGGGTATTCTGTTTTTTTTTTTTTACACTTTTCCCTGTAAGTCTGATCTCAGGATATGTACATTAGGAACCACAAAGCACTGTCATAATTGCTCGATCAAAGGTGCCTGTCGGTGGCATACTAAACGGCATAAATTTTACTACTTGGTGGATTGAATGAAATGAAATGTCATCGATGGTACCGTACATTGCATGAGCGAAGCGCACGGACTGCTTTGAGATAAACGATGGTGGATTCTGTAAACTTAGCGTCCTTTTCTCTCTTCGGGGCTATCAGGAAGCCAGGCTAAGGTTGCTACGCTGATTTTTGAATGCGGTTGCTTGGGCATATAACTGCCTATTAATTGGTAGCACTCTAAACTTGCCCATCATACGCTCTTGATGTTGAGTGTACTATAAAGATCAAAGTGCGTCATTTAAAAATGCATTAGGCTACACAAAACCAGCGAACTTTCATCTCATTCACAATGTCAGGAGAATGGTGGCACCTTCCGTCCGTGCTCTGAGGTCGTGTTCTGACCCACACCTCACGACAACACAGTTCCGCGTCGTCAGATAGACAATCTAGCTTGCACATACCACATTTCTGATTCAGGGCAGCTGAAATAAATAGCCCGCAGACTGTGAATACACAGCAGTTGTTTCTCAAGTAGTGAATTGCCAGAAGCTCAATTGCAGATTAAAGGTAAGGGACCAAAATTGTCTGGACGTGGACGCATTATTCAACGTCCATGCAACATAGGCCGGCTTATTTGTCCTCTTCTTACTTTTATAAAAAATATAGTACAGTTTGGGTGAGCATTTGCCGACGTTTTGTCCATCGATCTTTCATTGTCTTTCAATTTGACGAAAATGCAGGCCCTTGTAATGTCCAGCTCTATAAATCGTCTCCACCCAGAGGCGTTATAGCATTTATCTTAAATATTTTTTTATTCTATTTATTTAAACTTGATGATCCGACTGCTTTGAAATTACAAATGAATGCATGACCCCGACCTTGACATCCAAGGTCAAGCGGGGTCATCACAGTGTCAATCATACACATTTTGTTTTCTTTTTCGTGTTTAGTTTCCAGCAGAACGCAGTCATCAGTATGAACTAGAATTGCTGAAACCAGACCTTTTGGTACTCCATAATGGACTTCATTTCTGACCATCTGCACATTCATTAGCTATGTTGAGATAAGGTTTATCACTTGAAAGACCATTCAAACTATTTGTCCGCAAAACGTCGTCTCTTTTAGACATTCCTTTGTCTCGAAGAAATCATTCTTATATTTCCAACTCTAACCAGTAACATTATAATGGATCTTACGATTTCTCAGAAAACATCATTAGTTTAAAAAAAACAGTATAAACTTTTATGTTTTTCTTCATAATGATTATCTACATCATACTTGTTAACAAGTAAAGCCGAAAAAAGGGAAGCTGTGTGACAAATTAGCTTTGTTTCCTTCTTTTGTGGGCATGTTCTACGAATAAATTGTTAGTGCGGCTTGTGGAATATTGCATACATCGTGGTGCTGGATATTTTTTTGATTCATCGCAGGCAACATTTTTAGGTACAGCACCAGAGAGCTGGCTAATAATACCATTTTGTGTTCTTTACAGAAAGTAAGCAATTATGAGAGTGTGAATATTGGAAGTCTCAGAAAGTTGTACTGGGTGAATATGTAAACTATATGCTTTATTGCAAAACTGTTCACGCATATATATATATATATATATATATATATATATACATAAATGTCGACATATACTTTGCTATGTCCTTTCTAACTAACAACATTCAAGCATTATTGGTGCAAATCTGCTATCTCTACATGATAATTTTCCCAAATTCCCTCTTTGTTCCCTGTATAGTTTGTGCGATACATTTATTTTAAAACAATTGGAGGAATTCCACATTGTTTCAATGTTACGTAACCAATAGAACCAAACATGTCAATTGTTTAAATTTTGAGTTAGAAACGATCCACTCTATAATTTCCAAGAGAGAAAGCAAAATACTTTTGTTACTAAAAAACGTAAGGTCTAGTGTAACTGTCTTCATTCGGTTATATTATACTTTAGTGTATCCGAATTTTACTTAAGGTTGTATGGGCAATATCATATGAAGGATCTGTAGATGTAATAACTAGCTTATAGAAAAAACATTCTGAGAGTAATGACATTAATGGCTTTAATGCATATACAAACGTGTTTCTACATCAAATTGTAATTTCTTTCATTTCACAGCCCATACTTTATCTCACCTGGTTAACCATTTACAAACTAAAGGGCCATTTGAGGGCAGGGAGCATCCCCCCGCCCCCCTTGTACGAAAAAAATTAAATTTGAGCATGCAAAATGGTTTATCTGGGGACTATCGAGTATCGTGCCTTCACATGGTTGACAAAATCACAACATTTTAGTCATTATTGCACTAATATGGATTTTTTCACTCAGATTGTACAAAAATCTGATGAAAATTAGGTGAAATTAGTAAAAAATAAATTTAAAACAAATCGCGATGTTATCAATTAAGATAAAACAAATTTTGCATTCATTCATGTAAGGCTTGAGAGAATTTTTGCACACATATTATGTTTATTAATTCGGGGGAAATTAACAGATAAATTATCCCGCAATTAGTAAGTTGTGTATGTTCTATACAAAACCAAGAACAAAAAATACATCAAGATAATCACTAGGCCTAGACGTACTTAACTTTTATTAATGAGTGTTGATTGATAATATTTCACGCACACATATGCCAGGATGGCGCAATATAGTTGCTGAATGCACACAAAGCTATGATGCATGAAATGGGAGTACCAAATGCCTAGGGAATATTGCCTTGGCTTATTTCCATGGTTGACCACAACATGAAAATTGCAGAAATGCAAGTATCAAATCGGAAAAATATGAAGTTGCTTTGCACAGGTTTGTTACCGAAATGCTTGAATTATTTATGAATTTGAAGATTGATATAAATTTTCAATAAATTAATATGTAAATAAATATAAGCAATAAAGGCGTAATTTTATAACTCCAGGGACCCACCATATATATAAATTGCAGGTCCCTGATAACACTAAGATACTGAAAATATAAATACACAAATTGGTCCCTCTCCAGTACTCCCATCTCACGCATCAAGAATGATTCCACCTTACATTTGAAAATGTTCTTACATTCACTCTCTTTCATATACCCTGGCAGGTTCTGCATGAGATTAAGTATAATCATGGTAGAGTGGTACCTGCAATTACCGACCCCAGTCCTCACCTGGTTAAAACGACCAGAGTTCCTTGGCACTGGCGCTTTTGCAATGTTAAATGACCTGACGCGCAAGACCACGGTGCTGTCTAATTGCAGCAGCTAATTTATATTCCCTGGATCATTTTCTCAATAAACTTCTTCACACGAGAAACACTTATTTTGGCTAAATTCTGTAGCATTTTTGAA
>CAXHWN010000479.1:0-13000 GCA_964020975.1 Hermodice carunculata
ATTAGAAACAGAAACAACGCTCATGATGGCTTGTATTTAGCTTTTTACCGATACCTTTTGCAATGCGTTGCCTATCAGCAAACCCATGTATGCTCATCATTAAAAAACTAAAAACATGGAGGTAGAGCACTATCCATATTACATTTGCCATTATTACAAAGGAACCTTTACATATAAGTACCATGAGTCACGAAGTAAATGCCAGCCACGTACAACAAATTAGATTTGAACCCAAAACTCCAATTGCACATTGTCTATTTGGTCAATCATCAAGGAACAATTAACTATCAATAGGCTTGCACCCCCTCCTACGTTTGCCTTATTAGGGTAGAACAAGGTAATGACTACTACGAAGTGGTTTGGACAAAAAGACACAAATGCAAATGTGCAATATCTCGACAGCTATCTGTATTTTTACAAACGTCACACGTTACACAACACGAAGACACATATCTGAGACCTGTTGCACAGTGCAGAGTTATAGGTAGTGCCATAAATTATAAAGTAACTATATTATGAGGTTACATTCATATGGTGTGTGTGTATTGTATTTGTGTCTTTTTGCCCAGAACCACTTCCTAGTAGTCAATATCCTATTCCGCAGTTCGAACTCTTTACTCTCCATAAGCTAACCTGTCCCTGTCTAACCTGTATATATATGGAATTACTATTGTCTATATTGCACACGTTCCTCTGTAAAATTTTGACATAGGCTGTATCAGCCCAAATAAATTAAAGGGTCTTCAGCGGGTAACTACTCAACATGTTTCGGAGCCTTTTACCCGTACACGTCTCTCTGAGTAGCGGCTCCTTGCCTAAGCTAAATATTCAGCAAAGACAACCCACATAATAATGAATAAATATGAACATGGCAATTGATAAATTAGCTAAATATGTGAAGTTTTGCTTGTAAATGCAGAGCTTCTTATCAAAGAAGAAAACCTGTCAAACAAACCATAATTACCAAATTTTCATAGTACAGGTTCAGATAAGAACAATTTGACTTACCCCTGAACCAAAATGTACCCTTTCTAGCTGGACAGCTTTTCCTAGTTAAACCATCCGCCAATGTTTAACTGAAGTGGAAACAAGCTGGGGCATTATATTCAGTCCCAGTGATTGTAAAATAAACAGTTGCAGCTAGACCACCTGTACAAACCAAGGAAAATCCTAACAAGGACTGCAACAATGTACATCCTGTACCAGAGATGTAAAACAAACTCCATGATGACACCTACTCCTCAAACAATTAAGCTCTATTTAACTGCCCTGAGTCAATGTGTCAACTTAATGTGTCAGGTTTGTGACACTTGAGAAAATACTGTCAATTTTGAGTAATTTTTTAAAAGTGAGTAAATGTGCATTTAGGCATGTCAGAAAAGAACGGAAGTCATTATTATTTATGCCAAAAACATGCTATCAAAACAATTTTTCTTAACAGG
Source organism: Hermodice carunculata (assembly GCA_964020975.1). Classification (NCBI taxonomy): domain Eukaryota; kingdom Metazoa; phylum Annelida; class Polychaeta; order Eunicida; family Amphinomidae; genus Hermodice; species Hermodice carunculata. The sequence goes on from CAXHWN010000479.1 coordinate 1,443, forward strand.
ATTTTAAGTACAATTAGGCAAACATGCAACTGTCGTAGGCCGCTTCTTGCTACCTGTAGCCCCTGGGGGTTTACCTAACAGAAAACATGTAAGCCTAAAATGTCTGATAGTGAATATTAAAACAGAAAGATGCCAAAAGATAAAGTTAAGTAGCAAAACAGACAAGTCTAAAAACTGTAGATTATTGCAGCCAGACTTTCTAATAATCTTTGGATGTTAACAGTAGAATTATAGGGCAAGTCAGAAAAGAATGGAAGTCTTTTGTATTTATGTCAAAAGAATGCAATTAAAATATTAACCAGATATCAAGTACAATTAGGCAAGCTTGTAACTGTCGTAGGCCGCTTCTTGCTACCTGTAGCCCCTGGGGGTTTACCTAACAGAAAACAAGCTAGCCTAAAATGTCCGAAAGGTGAACGTTTAAACATAATGGTGTCAAAAGATGAAATTAAGTAGCAAAACAGGCAAGTCTAAAATCTTTAAAAATTATTGAAGCCAAACTTTCTAACTATCTCGGGATATTTACAGCAAAATTTGTAGAAATATTTGATCAAAAGTACACCTTTGAATCCTCTTGACTCAAGTTTATTGTAAATAAATTTGGTTCTTGATGCAAAGTCCTGAAATTTAGAACAAATACGACCAAATCTCAAAATTTGTGACAAAAATGTATTATATCCAATAATATCGGAAATATTACTGTCCGGGAAAGGATAATTAACTACTTCAAAGTTAAACTCATCTATTTTGTGATAGACTTTAATACAAAACCTGTCATTAGTGACCTGAATATCCAAGTCCAAAAATACATCTCTGAAACCATCTGAATTGTTACCCTCCAAAGGGATATCTTTTGGGTAAATTTCTTTAGCAATTTCATTGAAATTTTGTACATTTACACAAGCAATGTCATCAATATATCTTGCGTTGTTTGATAATTTTGTAGCCATTTGAAAGTCCTTTTTCATCAATTTATTCATATACTTAAATTCAAGCCAGGTTAAATATAAATCTGCCAGTAAAGGGGAGCAGTTGCTACCCATTGGAATGCCTTTTTTTGTTGAAAAACCAGTGGTCCGCATTGAACAAAAGTATTATCCAAGAGAAATTTTATAGCATCTATCAAAGTTTCAACATTGTAAGATTTAACGTTACTTTTTGAATATTTATTGTGTGACCAGTATGCTTTCTTTGTATATGAATTAATATTTATGTATGGTTTACCATTATGTTTAAACATTTTGCTAATTAATTCTGAAAGTGAACTTTTGACTTCATCTATGGGTAGATTTGTGTACAGTGTAGAAAAATCAAAACATTTGATATTTTTTGCCTTTACATCTTTGATTTTAGATACAAACTCGGAAGAATTGTTAATACTCCAAAAACAATTTATTTCACAGTTTCTGGAAATTGCATTACAGTATTTACGAAAATGATTCCTAATTGCAGTCAAACACAATGTTACTTCTTTTGATAATTGCTTTGTAGTACATTTTGAAGCACCAGCTATGAATCTAGATTTAAAAGGGTTTTTATGTAATTTGGGTATCCAGAACAAAAGTGGAATAGAGGAGTCCTCTTCAGAAATTTTGATATTAAAATTCCTTTTCATCTCATCTTTATGTGCATCAATCAAATTATCAATGGATTGTTTGTGTAATTTATAAACGTCATTTCCTCTTATGTCTGAAATATTGTTTATACCAAGTTCCTTTTTCAAAACATCCAGATAATATTTTTTGTAGATGATCCCAAAATTGTTACCTGCCTTATCTATGTTAGTGACTACAAATCTATCTTGTAGTTCTTTGACTGCTTTAGAAACTTTAGGCTGTTTTAGATTAACCGTATTGAAATTCTTAATGTGGGATTTGTAACGATAAATTCTATTTCTAAAGACTCTTTTCAAGTTTGATAACCATCCTTCAAATTTCTGAAATTCCATTTTTTCTTTCTTTGCCCATTTCATACAGTAGGAGTCGAGTGCATCACACGTATCCTGAAAAATACTGTCAATATTCAACTTGGGACATATCCGAAATTTTGTACCTTTTTTCATTATTTCTTTTAAACCTGAATTTTGTATTATATCCAAGTTACCTGTAAATACATGTTTGTGCTGTGCATCAACAAAATTAGAATATTTACTATTAGACATACAGTCACAATTTTGATTTGCTGCGATATCCTCAAGAGTAATTGAAGCCAGAAATTTTTTGTAATTCATGATACTTTGTCCAATATTGTTGCCATATTTATAGGAAATGATGGGGGGATCTTTTATTTTGCATTCCTTGGGAATCATGTTACGAACAAATTTCAATTTGAAAAGGGACTGAATGTTTAGTGAGTCAATGAGTTTGTGTTTGAAAGGAATGCTGCAAAACATTTGATCTAATTTTTTCTTATTAGAATCTGGTTTCCGAATAGTTGTTGTGTAAGCATACACAATTTCACAAATATTTTGCGGAAATGTGTGTTCTGAATCAGTAAGACCCAAATGTTCATTAATTCTTGTTATGTCTCGAAATGATAGTGCTTTAAGAGCTGTATGTAATTGATCAATACCATTGGAGAAAGCCTGTATATAAGTGTGCTTGAAACCCATGCACTTGTTACATTGAAATCCAACAGTTCCTTCAAGTGGATGAAATTTGATTGTGTTATGTTAAATGTATGCATTAAACACTCATGTAATGTCCGACGTCAGTGTTGTATATATCAAGTATCCCTGGGATTGCTTGTCAAGCAAGCTATCTCTTCAGTTATGGGAATGCAAATGGCAAAGGTCCAATATGACATGGTAGAATTGCCTAAGTAAAAGGGGATGACTGACAGAAACTCATTTGTCACATGCGTTGGCTTAACGTGGGACAAACATCACGGACAGTTTTATATCTGATTCACTATGATTTTCGAATATAGTAATGGTTTCTGTACTGTCATGTTAACTTCATCTTTGTGAGATCAATCACTCACTTTGTCCATAACTTCGGAAACTAAATGAATTCTTGAAAACATTGCTTCACTTTGATCATTTAATGCAAAATTCCCTGATAATTGGATAACTTGACGCTTCACTTAAAACATTTTTGAAATTAATTTTTTTTTTTTTTTTTTTTTTTTTTTTTTTTTTTTGGTGTGTTCAATTGATTCAGGTTTAAGTTCATCTGCTACTGGTGCAGTCTTTCTCATTGAAACATCATATCTCACAGCGTCCAGGTCAATCCACTCATCTGTGTTAAGGGTTATGCATTCTGTTCTTCTGTATTGTATTATTTCACATTATATTATATATTTTATATATATATATATATATATATATATATATATATATATATATATATATGTATATATATATATATATATATATATATATATATATATATTATGGAACGCCGTTTCTTGTTTTATTCAGTATTTGTTCCTAAATTGATTTGATATTCTGATTAAATCGATTGTTCTTGTGATCAAATCGATTTAATCACATGAACAAATATATTTGTTCGGACGATTAAATCGATTTGGCCAGAAGAATAAATAGATGTTATTTGATCATATGAAAAATTCGAAAAGTTCTTCTGATCAAATCGATTTGATTTCATCAAAGGTCCCCCAAATTAATTAAACTGGCGCTTCCTGTCTGATTTGTTCCCCTGATCAAATATTTATACTTCGGAACAAATTACTTCCGCCAGTATTTGATCCCGGCAACAGATAGTTAAAACATGCAAAAGGTACAATCTCGAAATGTCCGCGATATCTTCAACACGGACTTCGCGGACATTTACAACGCGGACATTTTATGGTTTTGTTTAGAGATTAAAGCGGGTAAAGCCGGCCGTGCACAATGCATCATTATTATTTATCATTTAATTATGACCGTGTTCTGGCGGGATTAAATGTAAATTTGGACGGTGGTTGCATGATTTTTCGCTATTGCTTTCGGGATGGATGTGAGGAATTTGTTCTCTCTCGATCACTCTTTCTTTCTATGGTTAGGCACTGCTTTTTGCCATGCCTTTCGTGGTCATGGATTCGAGCCTTTTCATTCACTTGTTTTCTCTCCAAAGGTCTGTGGTAGGCAATGCTTTTGGGAAGGATGTGAGCATTTTTCTTTCTTTCTCCCTCCCTCCCTCCCTCACTCACGAACGCACTCACTCTCTGTCTTTCTTTCTTTCTTTCTTTCTTTCTTTCTTTCTTTCTTTCTTTCTTTCTTTCTTTCTTTCGTTCTTTCTTTTTTTTTCTTCCTTTCTTCACAAACGATTATAACGTGCATGTAGCTGGAAATCCGATTTGTTTTCTCCAAATGTTTTCAACTATTAATTGGAGCCTAAAAACATAGCATTGTCAAATGGGATTCTGAAACAGTGGATGATGACAACCTAACCCTGTGATGTAGCTCGATCCGTCTCCCGGCCCCTACTTGTTGTTGCTATTTATAGAAAAATGTCAAAATTCGAGATTGTACCTCTTGCGTGTTATAGTAACACAGACTAACGGAAGTGCTGCGCGGCATACAAGAGGGAGTAAATATTATCTGGTAGTGGAGAAACTTGTATTTATTCAGGAGATCAAATAGATTTGATCCCGGGAACAAATATATTTGTTCACGTGAATAAATCGGGATATACCGTATTCTATTTAATCACAAGAACAAGTCGATTTAGTCATGTGAGTAAATGCATTTGTTCATGTGATCAAATTCATTTTATTTGTTCCTCGGAACAAATCTATTTGGTCTTCTGATTAAATCTGTTTGCTCTTCTCATCAAATTGATTTGATCAAAAGAACAAATATACTGTATTTGATCACATGAACAAATGTATTTGTTCATCTGATCAAATCGATTCGATCATGTCATTTAATATTTACTCTACTGATTAAATATGTATTCGCCTGATCAAATATTTGTTCACAAGAATAAATTTATTTGTTCTTCTGAACAAATATTTGATCATGTGATCAAATACTGAACAAAACAAGAAACGGCGTTCCATAATATATATATATATACATATATACATATATATATATATATATGTATATATATATATATATATATATATATATATATATATATATATATATATATATATATATATATATATATATATATATATATATATATATATATATACATATACATATATATATATATATTGTCCCTAGGAAAAATTGGACATAAAAGAGAATATTATTCCATTTAGCTCCATTGTTTTGCTGGCGAAACCCCCTGTATTTAAATTTTGGTAATTTTCTTTTGTGACCAAAGAGGTATATGGTTTGTATGATCTGTGTAGACTGTGAAATTCGTCCATCACATAAATATCTGGAAGTTTGGACACATTACACTGTTGTTTAGGTCTCTTTTTCTGTAGTGGCCGATTTTTATTGGCTGCGTGACACCCGACGGCATAAATATTGAAACTCTCTTTATTCCATTTTATCAGCCAGTATTAACATACACTGTTGTGTGTCGATAAACACATGTGTATAGCTTGTAATCCCTTTACCTTGATATTTCAAAAGCGACCACTTCAATTTTATTTTCCATTATTTCTGTTTCCCAAGTTTTAGAAAAGGAAATAAATGCAGGGAGTCGTTTTTGTCAAAGTTGGTGCATACTCTAGCAAAGGCAAATATTTTCTTGTCCTCACCCCAAGCCATATACTGTTGTTCGCAGTATTTAGCCCCTTTTGCAATAAGTTTACATAGTGCATCTTCGTACAATAGAGAGATTGCCAGTAACTATATACCCATGATGATTTGAAATGTAAGCAGAATTGTAGCATTGCTATTATGTTTTTTTTTATAAAAATTCAGATTAGATTCGTTAACAACATTTGTGTGGTTAAAAATTATGCTCTGACAAGTCTGCGTTCCATCCAATTATTACCATCTTTCTTTTTCCTTAATGTTTTGCTTTTTGCTTTAGTTCAAAATTAAGAATAACTAACTTAGTCTTTGTCAAAGCATGAACTACTTTAGATGCGTCTTCGCCACGTTGCTTCAAATCTCTAAGTTCTGGTAATTTGAGTTTTTATTTAGGAATTCCTTTGTTAATTTTTGGTGACATCTTTAAAACAACTCTATCTCCAAAAGGACTCAGACAATTACTTTGAAACTACACTGGCCTACTTCTGGTGGGTTCTGTTCAGGTGGAGCTGCGATTTCTTGCATTTTTTTGTGAAATATTTGATGTTTTCACTATTTTCTACTGCTCCCAAACCACAGATCGGATTCTTTCTGCACTTGGGGGGGGGGGGGATACCAGAACCTCATATGCACAAAGTGTGTTCACCATATTGTGCTGCTGGCACTTCATGGTTTTTAACTGTTTTTATTGGGAATTATGTGGTCAGGTGCATGCACGTGACAGTATTGGTACTATAAGAGTATGACATATTGGCTTTTAGCTCAGTAATGGTGCATTCTGAGCCCATGTTGTCAATTGAATACTGATGTCAAACCACCAATGAATTTCTTTTTGGTGCAGTTAAATTTGACCTTGAGTGACCAGGAAAGGTCACACTACAATGATTGCTTAATGCTTGAATATGGTGGAGTCGGTGACTTTTCATCTCAAAAGCGATGCAACTAGAACTGGCTAGTGGAGGATTTGGTGTTGTAGAGTGTCATGTTGGTCTTAAAGAAAGATGACCTTTATATCATTTCGAAGGTCACAGAACTACTTTTCCACCCATGATCAGTTGCGCACAAAACGTCATAGTCCTGTAACTAAACAACACACTACTTTAAATCAACAGTAATTTGAATATATGGTTGCCTGCATAATCTCATGAACACGACCATATGAACAAATACATTTGTTCATATGATCAAATGCCCTTAAAACTCAATGAATTGATGCTCCCTTTCACACACATGCGCAAATCAATTTACTGATTTGTCCATCTTATCAATAATATTTGTTCATATGAAAAATACTTCCCTCACACATGCGCAAATCAATTCGCCGATTTGTTCATAGGATCAATTACTTCCTGTCGTACATGTTTCTTTCCCTCTCCGTGTGTGCCACGTGGCGAAGGATAATTCAAGTGCAGCAGCTGCTGACGGCCGGCAATAACACTAGAAGCTGAGACACGAGATTTATCAACCTAGCTCCCAGTCTTGGTGCACTTATCATTTAGCAGTAGACCAAGTCCTAATTATTCATATGAAAAAATCGATTTGATCATATGAAACAATACTTTCGTCATACTTGCACAAATCAATTCGCAGATCTTTTCATCTATCAAATAGTTCTTATCACGCATACGCTTGTCTACCTTCTTGAACTGGGGGAGGGAAGAGCAGAGATTTCCTCACTTCGCTCAGGGAGTAGTTATCATTTATAAGTAGACCAAATCTTACCTATTCAATTTAACAAATCAATTAGTTCATATGAATAAATCATGGTGTTTCTTTTCCTATATGATCATATGAACAAATGAATTTGATCATATGATCAAATCCATTCAAGCATATGAACAAATGAATATGATCATATGAACAAATACAAGGAAGCATATAATTAAATATTAAATCAAATATTGAATAAAACCAGAAACGGCTGCATATATATATATATGTATGTATGTGTGTGTGTGTGTGTCTGTCTGTCTGTCTGTCTGTCTGTCTGTCTGTCTGTCCGAAGGGATTTTCAGCTCACAGGTTGTAATGACGGCTGATTTTAATTATACGGATAATACTAGCGATGTTACAACAAAAGTAAATACCACCGTATAAATTTGTTATTATTTTTTTTAAAGTTCATAATGATGCATTTGAATAACTAAATTATTCGTCCGGCATGCAATTATGAATATACCTCTCTATCGTGTCTCTCAGTGCCCAGTCAACATTTAATCTCAAATGCAAGGGGTATATACCTTGTTTTTTCAACAATTCAAAATGTAGATTGTGCACAATATCAGTCAGAAACTTGAATGTAGTCACACAATGCATTGCAGTATATTGTTACCTAATTCATTGTTTATTTAGACGTCGCAAGCACGATTAAGGTGCCCTGATAAGCATCTTTGGCTACAATTTGCATTGTTATGTGCGTTATGCGGGGTTTATATTAATATTTTACGTTTGGGTGAAGACCGGTACCAGTTTCCCTGGAATGCAGTCCTTCAACTTAAGCGTCTCATAATGACGACAGCAAGATTGATATTGCACATCTAAATTTTCTGACACATGCCATTTCAGCAAGAGATCACAATCTGAAAATTTCAGCAAATTTGGTTTCTTCTAATATCAAAACAGGCCTGTTGAATTAACCCTCAAAATTGTAACTTAACCTGATCTTGACACGTAATAGCAAATGTAATTTTTAAAACTTTGCAAGACTGACCCTTATGATTTATCGTTTATGTGGTAGAGAAGTCATGATTCCTAGAGCCTCATACACATCACATTGCTCTGCGCCGTCATATCCATTGCTAGCTGTGGTGAGCCGTTGAATCCCGGTACTTGTGCCCCCCCCCCCTCCAAAAAAAAAATAAAAACGAAATTAGGCAACAACGTCCCATTCCACTCATTCCAGGCTAATGCCATCCTCAAGTCCTGTATTTCCATGAAGGTGCATGAACAGCCATAATAGGGCTTGCCTGCATTCCCGTCTCACCGCCATTTCCCCTCATATAGGCTCACCATGCTCATCTAGAAAAAAAGGTCACAGGTGCAACTTATCCTTGTTCGTGTTCATGGGCTTCGGGGATTGGGACGGTTTTCCGCTCGGAATGAATTAAGAACTACGGTATTGCCACGTTATAGTTTCATACTGCTATTCAGTTATCGGTCTGTACCCATTAGCTAATCTGAAAAGTGGAGAAAACGCTGTCACATGAGAGTTTAAAGACATGATTCCTAGAGCCTCATACACATCACATTGCGGAATAGGATATTGACTACTAGGAAGTGGTTCTGGGCAAAAAGACACAAATACAAATGAAAGGAGTTTCGAAGAAATAACGTACATATAATTATTAAAATTTTATAACGTGGGCTCTGCACGGCGCAGGTTTACAAAATGTAACATTTTGACTTGCAATAATTACAACAACATGGACACTGACATCAGAAATTATAATTGGAATCTTGCTGTACTAAAATATACATTGACAAACAGAACTTTAAATGGCCAGTCTCGCATTTATGTCCTGACATTACCTAGACCCTAAATATAAACCCCCCTTTCTAAGATACACACTTCCAATGGTTCCTTTCAAATGCTTGTTAGAAAAGACTGTATTACCTGCAGTCATACCTGCATGTTGTTCTTTGAGGCCTGTTAAATATTTCCGTGGCTGCCAGCTGAAGTGAAATATAGAAGCTCCCTCATGACTTGGGCAATAAAAGCAGCTTTCGGGGAGCTGTATCTAATGAACGGCAACTCTTGGCATATTCAATACTTCCAGAACTCAGGACTCAGAAACATTTTATTTGACAATGCAAAATCAAAATACAAGAAAATAACATCAGTACTGTACATTCATTAATAACAAAAGCTTATGAGAAGTCTGTCAGGATGACCCAGCTAAGGATTGAGATCCGCTATCCTTCCAGTCCTTTTGTAATTCTAATGTTGTTAGTCGTCAACAGTCAGGACACGCATGGCTTTATTTATTACATGTGTTAAGCAGACAAAACCTGCTGCATTTGAATTTGAGTCAATAACTAAGCCTTATAGTGCTCTGTTTAATCATAGCCTGATGTAGTCTGTCCTGTATGTTAGTCATGCGGCTCCTCATTAACTCATTCCATACTATGGTCACAGGCCTTGCCGGGGCAGCTGCAGCATAAGTTACTAGGCAGTGCCAGAACCACCGACTTAAGACTATAGGCATATTGGTACTTGAATGAAAGCTCCTTTCATGACGAATTTAAATATGCAATAGTCGTCTTAAATCTAGGTAAATACATCGCAAAATCAGAGATTGTAATGGAATGAGTTAACACAATTTCACGATTGGTTTCATTGGGATATGTTCTCTACCTCTGTATTTACATATGACCTGCTGTACCACTCGTGGTGCAAACAGAGACTTGCACAAACTGACAGCAATGAAAAGGGTTTTTTCACCCACGGATTTTTTCAGCTATGTAAAATCTGACACGCACAAAGGAAAAACACACGTAAATGATTATATATACATATATAAACCCGGTCTGGATAGGATGATGTTCATGTTCATATAATGTCTGCCTAAACATGGGAAAAGGTTCAAACGTGCACCTAATACGCTTCGAAACATGTTTAAAAAATGTTCAGCATTGCTTGAATTAAAGGTCTTTTGTTTACAAGAATGAATCTGAAATCATTAGGATCATTTGCTTGCACTAATGTGTGCGGTCACTACCTTAGCATTACATCAACTACATATTCTCTTAGGGCTGTTGTGAGCCGTAGATTCCTGATATACATCTTGTGTATCACCATCACCACTACCCCTTAAATAAACAAAAACAAAAACAAAAAAGCCCCTTCTGTTTAACCCTTCTCTTGCCTCATAGGCTTATTCATTTCCCGTGCCCTGTATTTTTATAAAGGTGCAAGAAAAGACATGATAGGCTTACATGCCAACCTCCGTTCACTGTCACCATCCTGATTTCGTTCATTTCTAACGGCATTCTACCAGAAGGCCCTGCACAGGTTTAACACCTTCCTACTTGTCCCGCAGAAAACTATCCTTCCAACAAACAACCAACTCTTTGCTACACTGTGGTGTGTTACCTGTTGCTTGCTGCTAGCCTCAATTTTTAATTTGCTTTGGTACTGTTCCGACATATATCCGTGTTTGTGCTGGCCAAGAACCAACTCTAGTCACCCACCCCACCCCACCCCCGCATTATGTGGTTTCTCCATACTCCCACACGTGTCTCATTTACTGAAAAAATATACTTTGAGAGGCTTTGGATAAGTGTAAACCTGTATGCTAAAGATAAACCGATGAATGGTGGTCTGACATATTTCCAAAAATGGTGGTATTGATAAAAAAGGTAAAAGTCTTATACACGAATTAAGGTCTGGTATTTCTTACTTAGAAGCAAAAGTTTTAATTTGAGTGTGTTTCAATGGATGATTCCAATGGGAATCTACTTTGTTTCCGTCCACCTGATAAACGCAGTACTAATGATGATTAATTACATTCTCTGGTGGAAACTACGAGTATTATTGTACTAAATTGTTTAGATTTGTGTGAAAGTAATTTTACATGGGAAAGAGGGTCCATCAATTCCACTATTGAATATGTCATTGTAACCCAGGGTTTGTTACCTTTACAAGCTAGCCTAATTGTACTAGATGTATGGTTAAAAATATTATATTATCATTTAATTCTCTTGACGTAAATACAAATGAATTTCATTCTTTTCTGACTTGCTCTCTAAATGTTGCTTCACGTATTTCGCTGATTCATCATTTGCCACGTTCATATTCATTCATTATTATGTGGGTTGTCCTTGCTGAATATTTAGCTTAGACAAGGAGCCGCAACTCAGAGAGACATGTACGGGTAATGGGCTCCGAAACATGTTC
>CAXHWN010000480.1:0-77379 GCA_964020975.1 Hermodice carunculata
AGGGGCGCATAGCCGAGAAAAAAAAATACGTATGACATTAATGAAATAAATATAAGAGCTATCATGTTACTGCTCCAGTTTGAAACCGTTTGCTTTTATCAATAAATTCTTGAACTGCCCATAAAATAGTAATATTGTCTTCAAGACTACAAAGATCGCTACCAAACAAAAAAAGGTGACAAGGAGCTAATGGATGTATGGAGGATATCTCGAGCAGTAGCATATCGAGGACAAGTCAGAAAATAATGCCAAATACTTTCAGAAACTGCTCCACATGAGCAAGCAGGGGACTCTTTTACACCTATTTTAAAAAGATGCTCATTCAATTGGCTGCGACCCATACGCAAACGCGAATGCAAAATGGATAAATATCTCTTACCTACGTTAAATACTTCGTGGTATTTAACGTGACATGATGTAGGAGCAGATAGTTTTCTCTCAAACAAGGAAAACGTAGGTAAATTTCGAGTTTCTAGAGGCAGAAGGTTCCATAGAGTGACAGCAGAAAGAAAGAAGGATTTACTGAAAAGGGCTGTTCTGGTCTAAAAGGAATCTAAATTAGCACGAGAGCGTTGATTAGAACTTGCCCGAGTGTTAGGACGAAGGTTGTTCTCGGGATTTGGGACGTTAGGAAGAGCAGTAAATAAATAGCTGGGGGTTAATTTGTGAACAATTTTGCACATCATAGTTCGTTTAGACCTTTCTCTCCGTGTAGACAATGTCTCCCACCCATTTTCTTTGTACAATTTCTCACAACGGGTAGTCTTCATTGCACCCGTTACAATACGGACCGCAGCTAATTGTACATCTCCTAAAAGTTTCTGATCAGCTTGTGCACAGCCATCCCAGACCACACCGCCATATTCTAAAATTTGCGGTTTCATTTTGTTGGTGGAGGACATCTTGATGACAGTACATAACCTTCTGAAAGAACCAGAAGGTGAAATGTCCTTAGAGGGAGCTGACGCAGTTGTTCCCTGTACATAATGAACCCATTGTACATGTACAGTCCTCAAAAAATTTTCAAAGTCAGTTTATACGAGGTGTACATGTAAATTAGGAATAGCGGAATCTGTGCCACTTTAGACAGGAGCAATTTTCTTCAATGTTTGGAGCCTTTAATCTGTAATTTGTCTAAGTGTTCATGAGTTCCCTATTATTATCATTGTGTCTTTGGTATTCATTTCCTTAGTGTAAACAAAACTTTACGCATTTAAGATTTGGATGTAGGAAACACTTATTTCAGTCTATATCTGTGTCTCCGTTCTGCCATCAGCCAAATACTGGCAAAGGGCACAGGCTGTCAGTTTCAATGATATGTTAAATGGAATGCTGAATCAGCAAAGGCATTAAACCGTAATGATTGAACAAGCCTTTATGATCCTATAAGCAATTAGTTCTAAACACTTAATCAGTTAAAACAAAGATTAAAAGATGCAAAAGAGTTTTAGATAGAACTACTTATATGACTACGTCACAACAAGCAAACGTGTTACAAGCAGGGACGGTGCTCGAATTTATCGGCAAAGAACAACACTTCGCACAAGGAAACCGTGCAGACAACTAATAAAATCATTTTAATAAGAACTAAATGTGAAAAAAGAAAAAGAACAGGAGACGGTTGCGAAACCCAGACCGACTAAAACGAAAGACAATAATGATGATGATGATGATGATGATGATGATGATAATAATGATAATAACAAAAAATTCTTCATGATCATTATGATTTCATTATTGTTATTTTTGTTATGATTATTATTATCATCAAAAATATTTTTTTAAAGAGGCCATGTTTGAACAATAAATCTGAGAACGAATCAGGAGAAGGATTTTGGTGAAACCTGGATGAGCTAATAGAAGAACTGTGTGACAAATCGGCCAAAAAAGAGAGTCAGTAGAATCTTCCTTTATGACGTCAGAAAGCCAATGGTGATATCTCGCCCGCCATGTTGGGAGATAAGCACAGTCCTAGTAACCAGCAGCAAGCGACTTGCCGCAAGCAACTGAATTGTATCCATAGCAACTCAATTGTATCCATAGACAACCATTACAAAATGCCTCATTTCTGTGCAATATTTGGTTGCTCTGGTCTGCCTGGCAGAGATAACGTGTCGTGCCATTTATCGTATGCAAAAGATTATAAAACAATCGGGACTTAAGTCAGGGGAACTAAGCAGTAAGAGGGCGCGACAGTTTACAAAATTTAACGGCAGCATTAACGATATAGATTAATTGATGTGCAAAACGCATGCCAAAGTGGCATAAATAGACAAAATTGCCTTCATTACTAGTACTCTGTCAAACTTATCAAAGTCTGTTGTCTCTTTAATTGTGTAGTTGAAACTTTTACTTCTGGATCATTCACTATGACAGAAAAAATGTAGCTTTATTTCTATGCTAAAATGGCAATTGCTGGTTTAACCATTGGGGACTATTATGCCATTAACTCAAAGCACCTCGCATTTGATAGAACAAGGTTTAATATCTAATTCCGCTGGGTCTTCACATGTAGAAAAATGCCACAAAGAACTGGAATCAGGGTGATCTCGAATATGGCTAACCCTCTTCTCCAGAAAGGTACAGAATCTACGAGTCTCATTGTTTATGTAGCCTAGGATGATAGGGGTTATCTGGATTGATTTAATTTTTTGACACACAGCCTTTCATCCCCATTGTGCATATTTATGACACTTAGCAACCCAGGTCATTTGAGTTCAAGTGTAAAAGTGGGTCAGTAAAGCCCATTACATCACAGTGAACCTAAAAGTCCTGAAAGTTTCACCTTGCATATGACGAGGATTTTTTTATTCATCATCTAATTTACCTAAAGTACATATACAGGCATCCTGCAATTACAACCTGGTGTGATAAAATGCAAGTTTAAAGCTTCTTTGATGACACATAGAGAGGTTAAATTTATACCTGCCATATTCCAGAAGGTTAGGATGACCGCAAGATGTGGGCAGCACCATCTTCAGGTGAATTTAGAACTAACCTAGATATCTCCGATTGCAGAGTATGTCCAGAAGAAGATGAGTAACATCATGAAATCACACTCTACACGAAGCCTTTCACAGATGTTAACCGCCGACTTCGAAGCTTACAACTGACGTCTAGGGATCAAGTAGCTTTTACCAATAGGGGCAGCATGAAATTTGCCCATCAACATATGACATGAGATCACACCTGTAAGATTGACACACCTTACGTAAGCACAAGCACAATAAACAACAAGGCTGGGATCATTAAAAATTGTACTTTATAGTACCCACTGTCAAAATTTGGTAGCTTGACACAATGAGGAAAGCTAATATCACAGATTTGACTCAAAGCAGCAAAGCATGTATTCCATTCCAGTTATATTCCATGTGACACAATTTAATCCCCATCCAGATGTAAACACGTATCCTGTTGCAGCAGCAACTTTCCAGACAATATCCAATGTTTTATGATACCCAACGGGTCAAAGATCGAAGGAGCGAACCTGAGCATTGTACATCTAGTGAGCTCTTTCAAAGGCATATCCCGACATTATAAATTAAGTATATCATCTAGTATGTTCCATTTCACGCGTACAGCTCGACTGACAGACCCCACAGAAACTGTAAGTGCTTCGTTGGCTCAATGTTTAATGGGAATTTCGTCAAAGAACACTTTGTCATTATTGGCAATATTTGTGAGTTCAAACCCAGCGATCTGCAATGTAGCAGGGACCCAGATCATAGCCTTGTGTAAGTCATCTTTGCATATGACAGAACACGTCAGGTCATCAACACGCATGGCATTTCCTATAGCATCTTTAATCAAAGTATCTACATTTGGATTATCAATGATAGTGCACCTAACCGCATACGCGCTCAAACCAGAACACCAGATTTTGCCTAAAATGAGTAGACATGAGCAAATGCAAAAGTTTCCCCATCTTTGAATCACAAAAATTGTAGCGCATCGTGATCACGACATAGAATCAAAACCTTCACAGCAGTTCTCATTGAGTGAACGGCCTCCATGACGAGCTTCAGTCAAACACAACAAGCAATTTTTTGGGTTGTTTGAATTATGTACACGGTGGTGTGGTCAGTGCCACATACATGTGGCATCACGTAGTGATTCATTAGGGAACTCCTCTGTGTAATTGTTATTGAGCAACTTGGAAATTTCTTCATCATACCTAGCGTGTAAGTTTTCACGTTTAATGCTCACTGCAATACGCGTCATATTCTCATATATTGTTTTTTGTCGACGTGCCTTGAATACAGAAAATTGCATACAGAAAATTGCACACAACATGAAACCGAAGAAAAGCAAAGTGGTCTGCCCGAGACCCAATTGCAGATGAATCAGCTCGACTGTCCCTAGTCTTTGACTTGGGCACATTTTGAAAATTTTTGTTCAAACGAGCAAGTTCATCCATAGCTGGGCAGTGCTCATGTAAACAAAGAAGCATGGGTACATCGTAGTCCCTGCTATTTGGGAGTGTTGAGGTGTATTCATCTCAAAATGCATGTATATGCACCCGAACATATCATGGTTAGGTATATCTCTGTAATTGCAACATTGAATAACAGTTTCTGATGTGCTTACCACTGAAATTAGAGATAAACCATGACAAAATAGGGTATCATTTAATTTCCTATGACCCTGCCAATCCTGGTTTCATGAGTTTTGTATAAATTCAAATTGTATTGTATGCTGTTCCAATATTCTGTGTATAATGCTGCAAAACTGGGTAAAATACTGGCTCTGCATCCAGCAAAGGTGAATCCTTGCTTCTTGTTACCATGGGAATGGTAGCCATCTTGAGTGAACAGTCAATTACAGAGCCCTTGTGTCCATGTCACCACGCAAATCGACTACCTCTGTGTTTATTCATCTATCAGCTTTGGATCACATGAAAGGGGTGTGATAAATGATTTATCATTTATATAACAGTCGATGCCTTTATTGGGTCCAAATTAATGGCCACTTTACAAGCATCCTGTCACCCAACACCCGACTGAAGATGAAATAGATATCTGTTTGGAACACCCTCCGACAAGATGCTGCTCTGGCATTTTAATTTAAAACAGACCCATGACCCATTCACACTGTAACTTGACCAACAAGTGTTCGCGCTTTCAATAGGGTATAAATTTGGACTGGGTTGAGTTAAATTTTCAAGCTACAAGTGGTCCAATTTGAAAAACGGAACAGTCCATTTTATCAGAAGTAATGGGGGGTTAGGACAACTGATAAAATAAACCTTTTCTGTAATAACATAGATTATGCCAAGTTTCATACTTATTGATATTTTAAGTTGTTAAAAAATATTTTTCAGTATTCTAGGGCAAATTGTACAGTTTTGATCAAAATTAAAAGGGCCCTACCCCCTAAATATATAATTTGGGGGTTCCTTCCTTTTTAGCTGGCTGGTGAAAGATCATAACACATCTTTTGTACCACTTTTTAAAAATTTCTGATTTGTATCTGATATCAGTTAATAACATGGCCGCTATGTTGAATTTGTCTATATTGGTGACGTCACAGCCTACGGCTTAGCTTGGAACCGAGGCTTGCTGGTAGCGAACCAGTCTCATTCATGAAGGGGGGTAAGGGGGATTTCAGTACGCTGGTACAGGTAATTATTTTTCTAGAGTACATACTACGGAAAATAAAAATCTTTCAAAACTTTGGATAGTACGAAGTACGTGAAATAAGAGGCTTCCAGAACGCCTGTACGGTAAATAAAAAGCTCCAGTACGCCAGTAGGGGAAACCCCTTACCCACCCTCATTCATGTCTCAGCATTTCGACTGTAAAGTCCGTATCTAAGTTACCCGATGGTGCCAATGGACTCGAGGATTCCGCATTAGACATGTTAACTGGAGTAGAATTGTCACGACATGAAGGCAATAATTTTTTATTTCTCCCAACTAAAGTCCTTTTCCCGGCTGCCGATGACATAGGGACAACTACAAACAGGAACACAGTCCAGAACACAAAGTCTACGAGGCGAATCGCCTTTAAAATAAAATTAAACTTTGCAGCTGCACGGACGCACGTCTGCACCCTGAGGAAACTAGCATCACGAATGAAGAAACGAAGGCTTGGGCGGGAAAGAAAAGTGAAAGAAGCGTGAACAACAAACTCGAGTACGGAATGAACCCGCACTCGCCGACGACACCCCCAAAATATCGCTCATTTCAGCCTATTAAATATTTTGATGGCAAAATGTGTAGATAGCAAAATGTCTATGGCTGGAACATACTGTAAAAATGAATCGATATTGTTACAGAACCAGGATGGCCTGCTTAAACTTATCATTATTTTCTTAATTATTTCCAACTTCCTTTATTTCTACAATGATTGTTTTCTGAAATAAGTGTTCTGTTTTTCAAAATACGTGTGAGTTACTTATTTATTATGCATTTATTTGTCATTTTATTATTTATTTTCAAAACACTTGAAGTCATTAGCTTAAATACTGCCTTTACAACTGCAAACATAAATTATACTATTGTTCATCCATATCACTGCATCCAGCGACCATTAGCAGTAATTGTTCTAAATTCTTATTCTTAGCTCCAATAGCGGTGCTATATTTTGTGTACATGTATGCAGGTGGGTCCAAGACTTTTTAACTTTCAACTCTGATTTGTTTGGAAACTGTTTCTAACTTTGTTTGAAATTATAATTAGCTGGCATTTGGAATAGTCAACGTAGACACAGGTAAGAATAAGCATGTGCTATAAAACAATAGCTAGTCAGACAGTTTACTGGCCAACATTGAATAACATGCTTAATTGGTACCTGGCCTAGGCATCTGAGTATGTGGCAGACGTGTCCATAATCCTCTTGCTAAAACAAAGGGTTATACACAATAGGGTGTTTAAATATGTCACTGTGCACTACATATTCATTGATGAAGTGTGTTCTTTTGTATTTTGCTCAGATTGCATTAATTTGTTTTTTTTTTTGGGGGGGGGGGGTCAACATCTATAAGCCTCTTTCTGGCTTTGGATGCTTCATTGTAAACTACACTTTTATTGGAGACCAAGTGGAGAACGATAATTTCAAAGCAAGAGTGTGGCTCGACCTTGAGCTTTGTTTTTGTCGAAGCCCATATATTTGAAAACTACATCTGTTCACGTCAATATTGGTTGCCTTTTTTTAGAGGCAGCCGAATTTATTTATCTTGACATAATATTCATTTTACGTTTTAGGACAATGGGGTGTCTTTCCACATTATTGTTATATAGTCGAATCTCTCTTTCAAGACCTCCTAATGTACTGAAAAATGTGGTCTTTATAGAAATATAATTGAATTTGGAGAAAAAACGGGACTGGAAATGTTTAGAAACGGTCCCTTTTATACAGGTGGTTTTAGTTGGAGATTCTTTTGTATTCTTATTCCCATATTTCAAATTAAAATTAATATATATATATATATATATATATATATATATATATATATATATATATATATATATATATATATATATATATATATATATATATATATATGTGTGTGTGTGTGTGTGTGTGTGTGTGTATATACATATATATATGGCGGTCTGGAATCCAGCTGCAGAGCGTGCCAATTCTGGATGCAGATGTCCAGACCGTGGGGCCACCGCCTGGCTGCTCAACACCACGTGCTGTGCCATGTGCAGCTCCTTTCTTTCCATTCTGTGTACAAACACACAGGTACAATATTCTGACAATGAAGCGACCAGCAACAAAGCTCGGCGCTCACGTGGACAGACCACGTTTTAAGAGTGGGACAAAGGGTTTTCCATCATGGCATATTGGGCATTTTAACGTACCGTCAACTGACAGACCCTTATTTTCCGTATCTCGTAACAGCCATCTTTTCCAAATTTTCTTCTTTTCTGTGTTTTGTTTAGGGCAAAATGACTACCTGTACCTATGTTCTGCCTCCTACCTCTTACCCCCTTAATTCGTTCACGGTTGTGTAATTGCTTTCAAAACAGAAATACATACATTACTCCAGTTTTTGACCTGGCCTTTCGACCGAGTTATTAACAACTGGACCGTAGTTTGACTTTGCGTCGGCTTTGGTCAGACCTCAGGCTCTTCACAAGGTACAAAGCCATAAAATGTTATCCAATGCCCGAACGCAAACTTGAGGGGACTGCAAAGCTATCATCAGACAGAAGGCCACAGTTAGTTGTAAAGCACGAGATCTGCACACACGCGCGTTACCAGTTTGGACAACCGATCCACGGGCAACCAAGAGAGCGCTGCCAGCTGACCAATATCGACTTATCGTCTTGAGGGCAGCTTTCCACCAAGGTAAGTTAGAAGCAAATTTTCTGGAGTACAGCTCATGATTGACTAATCTCCCCATTTAACTTCTGATTTACTCTGTGCTTAATATGAAAACCTAAAGATTACTCGATGGCTTGATTGGCAAACATAGCACATGTACTCGCCAGATGAACAGATCTGTTTACTATTAATACTAATACCACCCATGAGACCGGAGAAAGAGTGTCCAAGCATGGAGGAATAAACTGGACCTGGGAGAATAGTGCCATCTCGTAACATAAAACTTTTAAGACAACCATGAGCGCTACCCTAACCATGGAGCAATAAAATCTAGTTTCTTTCCTCCATGTCCTAACGAGATCGTTATTATGGGCGGGTACTGTTTCTCCGGAGAGGGTGCAGTCTATTTAGTGATTGGTAGATGGGGGCCACGGGAATGACCCTCGACCCCCGCCCCCCGCTCAGTACACCGTGTGATGTTTGCCAACTATTGCATTCTGTCAACCTTGAATATTGATCCCTGTAAAGTTAGTGAGAAAAATCGCTCGACTTGAGGCAACTTTGACTGGGAAGGGAATTTTTTAATGAAAACGTAGAATTTTGACCCCACCTTTTGGCAAGCTGGTATTTTGATTATATGTAGAATATAGGGATCGAGGCATCCGGGGAGCCAACCTACTCCCAGTTTGAAACCAAGTTTACATTTAGCCCTCTCCCGGGATTCCCCCCCCCCCCACCCGTCTCTCGAAAGACTAATCAATTTTGACTATTTTTTCAAAGTGTCGGGAGGCAGCAGTGTAAAAACCTACCCAATAATGTATCCACGCAAAAAGGAGTGAAAGGGGACATATGTCTAAATTTCCACAAGTCTGAAAGATTAAAATTAACACCAGACCACTGATCTGAAATTTTGAAAAAAAAATAGATCTGTACCAAAAGCAAGAAGTAAATATGCCACAAGCCAAAGGTTGCATAGTGAATTTCCTAATAACTGTGTGACATGCGTGCACAAGAATTGAGGAGATGATGTACAGAGACGATAAGATTATAATGTTGTGCAAAAGTACACAGTTGCGTTCATGGGTTACATGCACATGATGGGAACTAATAGAAACATCTTGAACTTAACAACTTAAATGGCCCACAGAATGACGCATTCAAAATTGCATCAAACGGACCCATATGGATTGCAATTACTTTACGCGATTAATGTCAACAGCCTTTTCTGTCCTTCTTGGGCAAGGTCACTGTTTTAGCTTTGGAAAAGCAACTCGGTTCCTGATTGGATGAGTGCGGTTACTATGGTAACAGGCTTCAGCACACCAGGGACAAGATCTCGCTACTGGCCAAGGTGGCAGTTACTAGTCTGCTGCAGCTGTAGCTGGGCACAGGATTAACCATTATCCTGCATGCGTCTGTTACCATCTACCATATTACTATGATTGCTGAAGAAGACGCAAGAAGTTGACCGCATTTGTCGCGCTTCACATTATTCTATGTATGGGCCGTGTTAATATTATGCGCTGGATGTCCAGACTGTTTACCTCCCGGACAGAAATGGTATACGTAGCAACTAATCAGTAACTAGTCCGAGTTAGATACTCACAGGGTCCCGCTTAGAGGCTAGCATACTACATACTGTATTTATCTATTACGTAGGTGTTGTTACTCGATACAACTTTTTATGGTGTTGAATCAGTTTTTGCAATATGGACATTAGTCTGAAATAATCTTTATCTTATATAAATGTCCGGACATGATATGATTCTTTTACAGAACACAAGAAGTCTGCAAAGGATCTCAACGTAAATGCCAACAAAGCAATTGATTTTTGTTAAATAATCACACCGAACTGTTATCATTTGGATAACCGAGTGCCGCTATGAGTGACAACGATGCCTCTAAAACCCCGTCAAGCGCTGGTGTCTCAGACGGGGCGAATGATGCCGATGTTGTGCTGGACAACGATAACCACTCAAGAAAATATAGCGACAGCGACAGCGGTTTGAGTTCTAGAAGGAACAGTGAGAGTGAGGTCGACAACAGAAAACATGCCAATGGACACGTATTCCAGAGAGAAGCCGCGGATGAGCCCTTGGATTGTCTGTCCAAGTAAGTTCTATGTATCAATGTTCAAGCCCGAGTGCATTAAACAAAAAAAAAATAAAAAACAAAAACAAAAAAACAAAAAAAAACAAAAAAAAAAAAAGGGGGGGGGGGAGACCCTCAAATCTTGTTGTGGAGTGCACGCAAAATAGGGATCATTTTCGCGGCGCCAAATTGCCCGGTCGCTACATAGGCAGCGCCCTCTGCCGGGTGAAGAAGATACAGTGCATCTTTCTCTGTGCGCAACTGTCACTAGTAACTAGAGAAAGCAATCGTACGCGATGGTTTATTAACCCTTTTAGTGTCTGCTGGCAGAATGGGTCATTAGCTTTTTGGACGTATTGCATCGGTCCAAAGTGCGCCAAGGAAAGCTGTTGAGAAAAAAAAAAACAAAAAAACATTTCGAAGAAAAGCAATGGGTGTAAACATTAATTCCGGAAGGGCTTGTATTTCCTCGGTTTAACAGATGAGAGAAACCTGAAAAGGAAAAATCATGTCCAGGTGTTATAAATACGTGAAATATACTTGTCTCCTATAGGCTAGATTTTTCATCGTGACCTGCGATGAAGGAGGAAAAACCAGGCAGTCGTAACGCGTATTCGAAACATATTTACAAAAATGAAAAATGTTTTATATCATCAATGACAAAATTTATAGAAAAAGCTTCAGATATTTCACTGGTGAATTTGTCCATGTTTGTTCTGTAACAGAACTAAGTTGCAAATACAGTTCCACACCAGGGTTTATTTATATACTTGTATCAGTCAATAACGGTACATAAACGTGTGTCAGGTAATAACGATCTATGTATTCATATACATGTGTATCAGGTAATTACGATGTGGATATCTCTACCATTCAATACCGGTCCATATATATGTGTCAGGTAATAACAATCTATATATTTGCATCAGTCAATAACGGTATATATACATGTGTGTTAGGTAATAACAATCTACATATTTGTATGGGTCAATAACGGTATATATACATGTGTGTCAGGTAATACCGACCTATATATTTGGATCGGTCAATAACGGTATATATACATGTGTGTCAGGTAATAACAATCTATATATTTGTATCGGTCAATAACGGTATATACACATGTGTGTCAGGTAATAACGACCTATATATGTGTATCGGTCAATAACGGTACACTTTTCTGTGTGTCAGGTAAAAACGACCTATATATTTGTGTCAGTCAATAACGGTACATATACATGTGTGTCAGATAATAACGATATATATATTTATGTCAGTCTATGACGATACATATACAATGTACTTGTGCGTCAGGCAATATCGATCCTTTTCCCTAATGTAAGAACGATATTGACCTGTCTGTCAGTCAGTAACAGTCCTTTGTTGCAAGTACACTGATTTACGAAAACAAACGTACATTACTGAGGTCAAAATACCAAGCTTCTTTCTCTTTCTTTCTTTCTTTCTTTCTTTCTTTCTTTCTTTCTTTCTTTCTTTCTTTCTTTCTTTCTTTCTGTCTGTCTCTCTCTCTCTCTCTCTCTCTCTCTCTCTCTCTCTCTCTCTCTCTCTCTCTTTCTTTCCTTCTGCCTCATACTCGTTCTCTTTCTTTCACGGGGAAATGCCGCCATCAACTTTCCTCCTACCATCTGCCGGAAGCTGCTGCCGCTAGATGGAAGTTGGCCAGTTTAACTTTGGTGAGCATAGGAATTGTTATGAAATTAATTATACTTTTTTTATTTTAAGAATATAATTCCCTTGTCCTTAAATTCCAATCTCAGTGGCTGCTATCAATTGTATAATAAAACATTTTATCAGTGACAAGTCTTCATCGGTTTCTTAGATGTAAGGAAAGCTTACGACAGGGTATGGAGAGATGCTTCATGAAAAACTAAGTGGACTAGGATTGGGTGGAAATTTTCTAGAAATTCCGAAAGCACTCTATAAAGATGTAGACTGTACACTTTGATTAGGAAAGGTAGAAGTAGAGAATGCGCGTCTGGATATAGGCCTAAAGCAGGGATGTGTGCTGTCCCCAGTTTTGTTCGCTCTGTACGTTAAGGCAGGGAGGTGTATGAGTTGATGGAGTGTGATAAGGGAATAAGGGCAGGTGATCTAAAAACTCCAGGTCTATTTTTCGCCGATGGCATTGTACTTATGGCAGAGTCCCAGGAAGACCTAAAAGAGATGCTGTACATAGCAGGGGAAAACGGGAATAAATGGAGGCTAGAATTTAGTAAGGATAAGAATAAAT
This sequence comes from Hermodice carunculata, assembly GCA_964020975.1. Lineage (NCBI taxonomy): Eukaryota > Metazoa > Annelida > Polychaeta > Eunicida > Amphinomidae > Hermodice > Hermodice carunculata. The sequence continues at coordinate 12,616 of CAXHWN010000480.1, forward strand.
GGATGACTCTTGGGAAGAAATCAGATGAGAATGAAAAATTGAGAATTGGGCAGTTCCAAATTCCAGAAGGTAGGGAACAGTTAATTGAAATTGGGGAGGTTGATGAGTATGGATACCTAGGTGTTAAGATAAAAGCAACGGGTAAAGGCATGTGCAGGTGTCGGGTGGAGAAGATTAAACAGAAAGTGAATCGGACAAAAGGAATGATTAAAGGTACTGCACTGAACAGTTTCAACTGAGCGTACACAGCGAGAGTATTGTGGGATAGAGTTGCAATACCAGGAATGATATACGGCTCAGATGTGATTTCAGTAAGTGATAAAGATATCCAGGGAATGGAGAAACCACAGAATAAGATGGCAAATGAATACTGGGCGCACCACCATGTACAGCAACAGAAGCAGTCCTTGGAGAGTTAGGATGGAATAAAATCACAGATGGGATTGTCAAAGCTAAGTTAAGGATAAGCTAAGGGTAATTTGGGAATTTTTTTTTGACATATTCATATATCAGCTGTAATTTGTAATGATGCTTCGTTTTAGCCATCCATAATTCATCGGTCTTTATTCCAAAAGCTGAATTTTGCACTTTTCCAATCCATGTCTGCGTGTTATGGTCAGGCTTCGCAGCTTGACGTGTCATGCTAGCCCCGCACGAAGAAGGAGGCATTTACAGTGGTTTACTTACTGCGACCTTCCGCATTGATCTATTGTAATTTCTCGGAGTTAATGCACACATTTAGCGCCAAATTTATTTTCATTAGGTTATGTTGCGCGTTTTTCACAGGCACAGAGGTCTAGAGCATTTTTTCTGCCTCATGTTTGCCGGTTTCGAATCGGCATAGTTTGCGGTGAATGGACAGCTGGGCAATAATGATGCGTTCATCAAAACAGTCCTCAAAAACACTGAAGACCACCATATTTTGTGGCAAAATGCATATAAATACATTATTTCTTCATACTCTTTTTGAACAAACCATAGCTTATAAACAACTCTACTACGATCGTTTCTTTGTGTTTAAACTTCAAAGTCGGTTGTCTGCAAATGACCGAGCCGTCATTTTTGCACACTTCATCACTTCAACTTCAGAACGCTACAGCTCATTAACGGCGCAAAAAACGGGAAAAAACCACTCTTTTGAGGATAGGTGTAAGAACATTAATTTTTCCAAGAAGTTTTGTATGCAGTACCACAACTGAAAAACTTGAATCAACATTATCGAAAAAAAAAAAAAATGCTACCTTTGCATAATTGCTGCATAAACACATAGCAAAGTACGAATTTGACAATAGTGTCATTTGATTTCGCGGCAAGTTTACTTTTCAATGTAGTTTAGTTTAAACATATTTATTTCAACTGGATCGCCCAATATTACATCGAGATGTCACTAATCGAGGGGTTCTCCAGAACATGGAGTGACACACAAAATGTATATTACAAAACACATATGACAAAACTATAACCAAGTTACCCAATTCACAGAGAAGCTGTACACATGCTTCAGATTTGTACCCTGCATACAAAAATCACGGTAGTAGTAGTCACCCAAAATGCAAAACAAAGCAAAATAGTTAACTGCAGATAGAATGTACACATATACGTCCCTGTTCACAATAATACGGACTAGCGAAAGGAAATTTCATAAAGGGCACTTAGGAAGTAAGAATTATGTAAATCAGCGACAAACTCAATTGAAAATTACCGCTTATGCATAGCAGAAGTAAGATATGAAGCGTCTTGTATCTACGATGTATTTGTGGAAAACATCACAAATTTGTATGTTGAAGGGAATGGACAATTCGCTACCTAAGAGAAGAATATGAGCTAGGCAGTCACTCGTTGTGTGGATAATCAGATTCGGGTGGACGCCGGGAGCACTAATAGGGATGATGGAGTTGAGAAGTCTAATTCTATAAGTTGAATACTTTGGACAAAAGAACAGATAATGCTGCAGATCTACAGTGGGGTAGGAACAAGAACATGTAGGTTGTGGGATGATGTTGACTATAAAGAGATCAAAGTTAAGTCTCAAGAATCCAAGACGAAGCTGGTTATAACAAATGTTGGCAAATCTGTGTCCTCGGGTATAGTAAACAGGAACATGATTCACTGCTCGTAGTGTTGCGTTCAGATTTGATTTGAATATTTGGAGGGAAATTGAGTCTCTTATATCGGAGGGAAGATTGTTCCACAGTTTGATAGCATCAGGTAGGAAGGATTTGTCTGAGCGGTTAGTTTTGCAATTGATGGGACGTATGGAGCTAGTGTGGCGGAGGTTTCAAGCATTAAAAGTAGGAGGAATTAGTTGAGAGAGATAGGAAGGTGTTAAGTTGTAATACATTATGTAAAGAAGAAGTAACTTAAAATACTTTCTCCTGCTGGAGAGTGTTGTCCAACCAAGTTCACGTCAGAGATTGGCACGTGATGTGTGCCTTAATGCACCTGTTCATATTTTGGCAGCTTCAAACTGTATGGATTCAATAAGATCAGAAAGTCCCTGATCATAGTTGTCAAAGAGCACACAACCATATTCGAGAATTGGTCGAACCATAGTTAAATAAAGTTTAATCATAGCTTTGCGGGAAAGTTTGTATTTGAATCTACGCAGAAGGGCAATTCGCTGGCTCGCTTTGGTGGTAATACGAGTAATGTGCACATGCCAGCATAAATTGCTACTGAGAGTAATACCAAGATGAATGTGTGAGTCTGCCGCAGGTATTTGAGAGTCTCCAAGACGAACGGATGGATGGTGTTGTGTAACAAGATTGGTTGAAAATATGACAGAAAGAGACTTTAAAGCGACGACACCAGTCTGACATCACATGTAATATTGTCAACTAGGTCATTAACATAGACCAGAAAGAGAAGTCGTTCCAAAATGGAACCCTGGGGCACACCAGCTTCAATAGGTAGCCATGATGAATATTGGCCATGAATAACCACTTGTTGGAATCGGTTTGGGAGATAACTATCAATCCATGCTACAAGATTATCAGAGACGCCGAGTTGTCGAAATTTAAAAAGGAGACTGGGATGCCAAACCTTATCAAACGCCTAAGATACATCTAGAAACACCATTCTGGCTTCTTTGGACTGTTATAGGCCATTGGATATATTGTGAAGCATGTACACAAGCTGATCGATAGTAGAGTCATTGGCGTTAAAGCCAGAATTTCTGGAAGTGAGTAGGTTATTTTGTGCAATGTGTTCATAAAGTGCATTTAAGACCAGTCGTTCAAACACCTTTGAAACACTACAGAGCAAAGAAATAGGATGATAATTATTTTTAATATGTCTGTTGGCATTTTTGAAGACAGTACAGATGTTGAATCTCTTCCAAGCACAGTATTATTACAAGCTAACGCTTATGGCAAGCCAACAGGGCCATAACGCATTGGTCTTACGCGTAGCCGAGTATGGCAAGCCAACAGGGCCATAACGCATTGGTCTTACGCGTTGCCGAGCCTCCACTACGCGTAGTCGAGCCAACCAATCAGATTTCAGTCTCCACTACGCATTGCCGAGAATATGTTTTCCACTACGCGTAGTCGAGCTTCGGCTACGCGTAGTGGAGCAACTTATGGCACCTTTTGTCTGAAGAAAAGCAAACTAATCATTTACGTCCTTACAATCATTACTGATATTAAAACAGCCAACAGGTTTAATACAGTTTACAAGAGCATCAGTGATTGGATAGTTAGGATACACGCTATGGGAGGCATAGTTTCTCCACTACGCGTCGCCGAGGCTCGGCGACGCGTTCTAGAAGAACATTTTCTCGGCAACGCGTAGTGGAGACTGTAATCCTATTGGTTAGCTCGACTACACGTTGCCGAGCCTCGACTACGCGTAGTGGAGACTGTGATCTTATTGGTTGGCTCGACTACGCGTTGCCGAGACTCTACAACGCGTAGTGGAAACTGTAATATTATTTGTTGGCTCGACTACGCGTTGCCGAGCCTCGACTACGCGTTGCCGAGCCTCGACTACGCGTAGTAGAGACTGCAATCTGATTGGTTGGCTCGACTACGCGTTGCCGAGCCTCGACTACGTGTAGTGGAGGCTCGGCTATGCGTAAGACCTGTGCGTTATGGCCCTGTTGGCTTGCCATAGCCGAGCCTCCACTACGCGTAGTCGAGCTAACCAATAAGATTACAGTCTCCACTACGCGTTGCCGAGAAAATGTTCTTCTAGAACGCGTCGCCGAGCCTTGGCGACGCGTAGTGGAGAAACTTTGCCTCCCATAGCGTGTAGCCAAACTATCCAATCACTGATGATCTTGTAAACTGTATTAAACCTGTTCGACTGTTTTAATATCAGTAATGATTGTAAGGACGTAAATGATTGGTTTGCTTTTTTTCAGACAAAAGGTGCCATAAGTTGCTCCACTACGCGTAGCCGAAGCTCGACTACGCGTAGTGGAAAACATATTCTCGGCAACGCGTGGTGGAGATTGAAATCTGATTGGTTGGCTCGACTACGCGTAGTGGAGGCTCGGCAACGCGTAAGACCAATGCATTATGGCCCTGTTGGCTTGCCATAAACACTACAACTATGAATGTAGTTGGTGCAACGATGTGAAGTTTTTTTCCCCTTGCTCTTGTATACTCAATTTTGTGGATGTGGACAATATAATTAAGTGAAAATAATTGTTATGAATCATGCCTTTTTTCAATTTTCAGCACATCATACACACAATCCAAAGGATTCCAGGTAGTTTTCAAGGATGTAAGCGTCAGCTTCGGGGACAGACAAATCTTGACGAATGTCTGCGGCAAGGCATCTCCAGGGAAATTGCTGGCAGTCATGGGACCTTCAGGTAGATACCTTGGAAAAACCTTAGCAAAATGTAGTTCAATTTTCCTTGTATAATCGACATTCGACCTGGAGAACTAGACACAGATATTGTATTTTGTAATTTATGTGATATCCGTGACTAACTAACCGCAATAAAGGAAACTAGGCTTTTTTCAGAAATTCATGGCTTAATAATACATTCTAGCAGAAATACCTCTTCCGGAAACTCTGAAAAAAATCACGGAAAAACAGGAAATTTAAGAACCTGGATACAAAAGACCTTGTCCACAATTTACTACAGGCTTTCTGCAATGGCATTGATCAATAATATACAGCTCTTAAAGCACTATAATTTCGAGACAACAAAAGTCAATGAATATTGGGGTCCTACTGATTCAGAACACACATTTCCCTAAAACTTTTGTGAAATTGTGCTTGCTTACACAACATCTATTCGGAAAACAGATTCTAATTAAAAAAATGCAGGATTCCTTTCAAACACAAAATTATTGATTCCCTGAACATTCAGTCCATTTTCAAATTGAAATTTGTTCATAACATAATTCCCAGGGAGTGCAAAATAAAAGATCCGCCCATTATTTCCTATAGATATGGCAACAATATTGGACAAATGTATCATGAATTACAAGAAATTTGTGATTTCAATTACTCTTGAGGATATCGCAACGAATCAAAATAGTGACTGTATTTCTAACAGTAAATATTCTAATTATGTTGTTGCATACCACAAACATGTATTTACGGGTAATTTGGATATAATACAAAATTCATGTTTAAAAGAAATGATGAAAAACGGTCCAAATTTCGGATATGTCCCAAGGTTAACATTGACAGTATTTTTCGGGATACATGTGATGCATTTGATCCCTACTGTATGAAATGGGCAAAGAAAGAAAAAATGGAATTTTAAAAATTGGAAGGATGGTTATCAAACTTGAAAACATTCTTTAGAAATAGAATTTATTGTTACAAATCCCACATTATGAATTTTAATACGGTTAATCTAAAACCACCTAAAGTTTCAAAAGCAGTCAAAGAACTACAAGAAAGATTTGTAGTCATAAACATAGATAAGGTAGGTAACAATTTTGGGATCATCTGCAAAAAACTATTATCTGGATGTTTTGAAAAATGAACTTGGTATAAACAGTATTTCAGACATAAGAGGAAATGACGTATATAAATTACACAAACAATCCATTGATAACTTGATAAATACACATAAAGATGAGATGAAAAGGAATTTTTATATCAAAATTTCTGAAGAGGACTCCTCTACTCAACTTTTGTTCTGAATAACCAAATTACATAAAAACCCCTTTTAATCTAGATTCATAGCCGGTGCTTCAAAATGTACAACAAAACAATTATCAAAAGAAGTAACATTGTGTTTGACTTCAATTAGAAATTATTTTCATAAATACTGTAATTCAATTTCTAGAAACTGTGAAATAAATTGTTTTTGGAGTATTAGCAATTCTTCCGAGTTTGTATCTATAATCAAAGATCTAAAAGCAAAAAATATCAAATGTTTTGATTTTTCTACACTGTACACAAATCTACCCATACATGAAGTCAAAAGTTCACTTTCAGAATTAATAAGCAAAATGTTTAAACATAATGGTAAACCATACATAAATATTAATTCATATACAAAGAAAGCATATTGGTCACACAATAAACATTCAAAAAGTAACGTTAAATCTTGCACTGTTGAAACTTTGATAGATGCTATAAAATTTCTTTTTGATAATACTTTTGTTCAATGCGGACCATTGGTTTTTCAACAAATTAAAGACATTCCAATGGGTAGCAACTGCTCCCCTTTACTGGCAGATTTATATTTAACCTGGCTTGAATTTAAGTGTATGGATAAATTGATGGAAAAGGACTTCCAAATGGCTACAAAATTATCAAACAACGCAAGATATATTGATGCCATTGTTTGTGTAAATGTACAAAATTTCAGTGAAATTTACCCGAAAGATATCCCTTTGGAGGGTAACAATTCAGATGGTTTCATAGATGTGTTTTTGGACTTGGATATTCAGGTCACTAATGACAGGTTTTGTGTTAAAGTCTATCACAAAATAGATGAATTTAACTTTGAAGTAGTTAATTATCCTTTCCCGGACAATAATATTTCGGAAAACATTCAATATAATAAGTTTTTGTCACAGATTTTGAGATTCGGTCGTATTTGTTCTAAATTTCAGGACTTTGCATCTAGAACCAAATTTATTTACAATAAACTTGAGTCAAGAGGATTCAAAGATATTCTTTTGATCAAATATTTCTACAAAATTTTGGTGTTTATATCCCGAGATGGTTAGAAAGTTTGGCTTCGATAATTTTAGAGATTTTAGGCTGGCCTGTTTTGCTACTGAATTTTATCTTTTGGCATCATTCTGTTTTAATGTTCACCTTTGAGACATTTTAGGCTAACTTGTTTTCTGTTGGGTTAAACCCCCAGGGACTATCGGTAGCAAGAAGCGACCTACGGCAGTTACAAGCCTGCTTTATTGTACTTGATATCTGGTGAAGAAATATTATATTTTCAATACATTCTCTTGACTTAGATACAAATGACTTTCATTCTTTTCTGACTTGCCCTATAATTTTGCTGTAAATATCCAAAGATTATAAGAAAGTTTGGCTACAATAATTTCCAGTTTCGGACTGCAGAAATAGGGTAATGACTGCAAGGAAGTGGTTCTGGACAAATGACACAAATACAATTACTGGGCCAGCTTAACCCAACAAAATTATAATGTTTGGTCGTTTATGTGTTTTGTGATGTAGCAAATAATAATGATACAATTATATTAGCAGTGTCGCTGATCATATTACCAGAGTACAGGGTCTGATACTTAAACTACATGCTCTTAAAAACTCAGATGTGTCAACATAAAATTTATGAGATTATTGTAGCAAATAATAATGATACAATTATAATAGCAGTGTCGCTGATCATATTACCAGAGTACAGGGAGGGAAGGGAATGGTGGTTGCCCTATCTCCTTACTCGTCGGTTCACAGCTGTGTATTCAACATTATATTGACGTGTCACATATAGGTCTATATTTATTTTAAAGGAATGTGCTCTTGCTTCTTCAGGCTCGGGTAAAACAACTTTGCTCAATTTACTTGGTGGCCGCCTGAGTATGGAATCTGGTTCTATTGCAATCAATGGTCGTCCCCTGAACAAAGCAATCAGACGCAAAATATGTTATGTTCTTCAGGACGACGTGTTCTTTCCAAATTTGACATTACGGGAAACTCTACTGGTAGGTTATATATATATATATATATATACTTGATAATCCATCTATTAATAACTGAATTTTACGGGAAAAATTTAGTGGTATTTAAATAATACAACATTCAAATTGGCGACTTAATCAGCAACTCTCGTGACCTTCACGCCTCATTGACTACCCGCTATTTCAGAAAGACACCTCATGGTCCTGGAGTGTCAGTTCATCAGCTTGCCTAAGGTCACAACGAACTACATCTCCCAAGAAGTTGGAAGGATGTACACTTATGCCTATTTGTAAAATCATGATAATTAGGAGACTCATATATATAAACCACTTGAAACTACAAAAACTGGGATGATGGGGAGAGAGAGAGAGAGAGAGAGAGAGAAAGAGAGAGAGAGAGAGAGAGAGAGAGAGAGAGAGAGTCACTGCTACCTTCACATCGAGAATTCTCATTTAAACTTTATCTTTAACGCAGCTGGATTTAACTACATTATTTCTCTGGATGAATGGCTTTTTGAAAATGAACTGGTGGCAGTTATGTGTAACCTAAGGGGGAACATTAGATTAAACAAGAGGTCCTTGGGCCTGGTACTTAGATGACTGCACCATCACCATCACCATCACCATCACCATCACCATCACACACACACACACACACACACACACACACACACACACACACACACGCAACAAAAATAGGTCAAAGTTACTGACTTAAGGTGGAAGATCTGAAGCTGGCACCTTTGGGTGGCCTCTAATCACTTTTTCATATTTTGGGATAGTCTGATACTTAAACTACATGCTCTTAAAAACTCAGATGTGTCAACATAAAATTTATGAGATCATTGATCTCAAAACTTTTGTTTACAATGAAAAGTTTAAACATTGCCGGGTACATGGGTTTGTTTGCATGGGCATAATAATGAACCATGTCATTGTTTGCACAGTCATTAGTCCATGACCCCTGGAAACTAATTGAGCTATTGACAAGGGTCACTCACAGGAAACCATCAGTCGTGGAGATAAGAATGGGCCCGTTCAGACTAATCACTACCATTGTTCATATTACTTTAAAATTCTGTATTGATGTAAAAACAAATTAGCACAATCCACTTACTGGTCCCCAAATATGGAAAGCCACATGTGAACCCACACCCAAACAAGCCAAGTGTGGTGTTCCCAAGTTAAAAAAAGTCGAGATTTAACCCACAAAATATAGTTTTGTATTATGACAACATCACAGAGGTAAAGCTACAAGTTTATTTCACACAATAATTAAAACACAGGACAGAAGAAATGAGTATGTGTCATATTACAGCCATAAATGCGTAAGAATTGGCAACATTTTCTTTCAACGCGTTTTTCTCGGAACTGTTTTTTGCTCAACGTCTGCAATTTGTATCTCGCCTCACAAACGTATGAATTGCCCTATCACATTAAAATCAACGGACATTAAAAGAAAAATATCATATCCAGGAACGGTTCCCCGGAAATTTTTTTTCTGACAACCCTTCCATGACTTTTGGAACAATTTATAGAAAGAAAATGAACAACCTGTCACGACTGAATTAAAGTTTTATAATTTTTTATTTATGGTCTTTCAGGACTAACTATTGAATTCGATCCTGGAGATGGATATATATTTTAAATTTCTTCTGATTTCATCTGGAAAGAAAAATTGTGTTACTTCTGCGCGAAAAATGTTAAAATCCTTCCCAGTCAGAAAGAATGCTATAAAATCTCGTAAAATTCCAATCCTGCAAAAAAACTCTATGGGTACAAATCTATAGATATGTAGTAAGCAGAAAAGATATAGGTTTAATGTACTTGTCAAAAATATTTAATGGGTAATTGCAATCCAAGGTTGCCAGTCTCACTGGGCACTAGCTTCATAACTTCCACCTTAAAAACTAGTCAGTTCAGAGTAACAATGAACAGACCCGCAAATTCCACCAGTTACTCATGTAATGTAAAATAAACATGTTGCCTGAGCTTTCACTTTTTCAATGCAAGGAATTTTAATTAATCTTAAGATTTAAAAATTGCATTTACATTCATGGTAGCAAACATATACGAACAGCATGCGCAGAACGCCAGTTAATTCATTATTTTGGTGTTCTCCGCTGTGCAACTAAGCAAACTATGTATATACTTCTTGTAACACTAACTCTGCCAGAGGTCTGCAACAAGCCATATAGTCAGTTTCAGGAAGTATTTGTTTCAGAAAAATATTAATAAAAATAAAAGAAATTGTGAACAATGGTCTAATACGTTCGCACAACAGAAAATGTATATTACGTATGTTTGCAAGATAAGTGTTTTAGGTGTTTTTTTTTACATTTACGGCTAATGTTTTATTACCAATGCCGGCATCTAACTGATTTCGTTATTAAGAGCTCTCTCGTTTGGACAACTTTAAAAAATCAGTCCTAGATGACGTTTTCAGCTTAGAAGTACGAAATAACGACAAAAAAAAAAAAAAAGGCACTCATTTCGGATTTATTTGCTTACGAATCATTATATTGATTTAAATGACAATAAAACTACCTCAAATATTTATAATTTTAATATGGCATCTATTTCTGAGGGGTCCAATACAATGATCACATGTAGATGGTGTCACTCAATCGCACCAAAGCAGAGTTATGATTATATGTAAAAGGCGTAATATTTGGTAACGCCCATGAGTTTCTGCTGCCCGTAAGTAAGTTTTTCAGTATATCTTCTCAAGCATCATGATATTAACATTAAGAGTGTCCCGAACGTATTTAGAATCTAGTTATGAAAGTGCAAAAATAGCTAATATCTACAGATGTCTTCAATGTTTGCTAAAACAATTTAGCATTAGAAATAATGTAGTCTGGCGGACGTGTTTGCAGCATCAGAAAATAAAATCACCTGGATGCAGGCCTTTCTGGTTCAGGAGACGTAAAAGCAACCATAGTCAAATTGCGTGAAGAGACATGCTGTGACTTTTGTACGAACAAGACATCTACAGGCCCGTAGCCAGCCTTTGATTATGAGGCTGTCTCCGTTCTAAAAAATTGGATCTTTTCTTTAAACTGGCTTACCATACTCTAAAGTTTCAAATTCATGGAAGCATGTGCCTACATGTGTGCTACATAATGACATGCATACTTACAAAGCGCATTCATATATATATATATATATATATATATATATATATATATATATATATATATATATATATATATATATATATATATATATATATATATATATATATATATATATATATTATGTGTGTGAATGTCAGGTCCTGGATATAAATTTTACCAGTACACGCCAAATTTTAAATTGAATATAATACTGGCCTTTTATATCTTGGCTTATTTCTGTTTAAAACTTTTACAGATCATCGTATGCTCCCACATATATCGTACGATATTATAATATACATAAACAGCTGTTAGGTGAATGTGCCATCTGGAATGAACCAGGAAGACACTCATAGCATTGAAAATTCGTTCACATTCTGATGCTGAAAAAGGTTTCACAATATATGACATGATAGATATATATATATACACACATTTTTGTTTGAAATTGGATATTATGGTCTTTTTGAATATATGTAAGAAAGGTGTCTTGTGGTGCCCATCCAGAAAACTGCATAAACTCTAAAGTTACCTGTTAAGACAGAGTATTATAAGTAGCTATGTTTTTATTTAATGGTAAAAAGTCCGTCAATTTGGGTTTGATTTGATTTGATTTGATTAGCCTTTGTTTCTGAATGTAGTGGAGCTGTGCCCCAGTAAACGAAATACACTATCATCTTTCAGGCTGCATGAACTGAAAATTATTCACATAAGTATAAGCAAAGTATATATTGTTTAAATGATCAATATATCATAAAACAAGATAAAATACCCCCTTTGGTTTAAATTATTGGATAAGCAACGACTACTTTGATCAGAAATTACAATGTAATATAACATGAATATACAAATGTGGAAATGATATCATAATGGTTAATTTTATCAAACTGCAAAAGGTTTTCAGATAACTGCTGGCTACATATGTGGATGAAAAGGCGTCCTCTTGAACTTTCATCAGTGCTTAATTTGCCGTAATGTTACAGTGCTTGAAAGATTTGCTTCAAAGCAAATCTGTCTTTTTGCCTTCAAAAGTTGTAAATATTAAATGCTGCAACTTTTGTTCTTTGGTACTTCACATTCCTTTAAGCTTATGGCTAGATGAAAATTTCAAAGTCCAAATGACTTTGACCTTTGGCCTGTAGTGGTCACATGTAAATTACAAAAATGTGCAGTGTTACAGTACCTACAATGTGAGCCCAGCATGATCAAAATTAGATAACAATTGACCAAGTCATGGCTTAAAGAAAATTTCAAATGGTAAAACGACCTTGACCTTTGACCTTAAGAGGTTACATGCAAATTACAAAAATGTGCGGTGTCCCAATACGTACAATTTGAGTCCAACATGATAAATAAATAAATAAATAAATAAAGAAAGAAAGAAAGAAAGAAAGAAAGAAAGAAAGAAAGAAAGAAAGAAAAGGAAAACAATATGTCTGTGTTGGCACACAGACTTAGAAAATTTATGTGCGTTGCTTTTTATGCGCACGTGCTAGGAGCAATTCAGTCAAAACAGTAGAGCATTTGGTTGAACCGGGAACAATTTATTTCCACATTTTTGCATACCGATGTCACATCGTAATTTCAGATCAAAACAGGTTTTTTTGTCACCAATTAAAAGGAAAGAGCCATACTTTTACCTTATTAATGATCTGTTGATCATGCCCTTGGTAACAATGTATCCTTTGCCTATGCATATGTGAATTTTCAACTTCATGGAGTCAGACAGTGGATAGTGGACTAACTTTTCCGGAGCATAGTTCCCTTACATTAAAGCTAGTGTTTGGGGTTTACCGGGGCATAGCTCGACTACTTTTAAACTAGTCTTCACGAAAACATATTTAAAACTCTCGTGACACTCTTATTACTTTATCAGGTATACCATTATGAGATATATTGTAAATTCATCTGAGCTGGTTGTAAAATAAACTGTACTCAACGAACGTGGACTTTTGACAAAGCTGGCAGCTATCTTTACATAGACCTATTGCGGAAAAAAATCTGAAACATATGAGGTGATGAGAAAAAAATGTACCTTCTGAATTTAAATGCATTTTTTGGTATTTCCAGTCTTTCTTTTAATCACTTCTTTCTATATGTTTTGTTTGTTCTTTGTTGTTTGTTTGTTTGTTTGTTTTTTCTTTTTTTATTGTTGTTGTTTGTTTGTATTTTTTTGTTCAGTTTTTCTTTTACTTTATAATGCCCCCCTCCGGGGCATATAGTTATTGCTTTGTCCATCCGCCCGCTTTTCGTGTCCACGCTATAATTTGCTTGTGCGTCAACTGAGATTAATGACACTTTACACACAGGTGCATCTGGACATAAGGGTATGTCATGTATCAAAAGTAGGTCACTAGCTCATGTATCTGGGTCTCGGTGACATATATTTACAAAGTTTTATCCGGACTCTAATTCCTTCACTATGTAAGTTAGATCAATGAAACTGTACACACAGTTGTATATACATATAAGGGTTTGTCATGTACAAAAAACAGGGCACTGGGTCAAGTATCTGGGTCACTGTGACATATCCTTATAAAATCGCGTCCGGGCTATACCTTTACTATCTAACTGTTTCATTAAACTTCACACACACACACACACACACACACACACACACACACACACACACACACACACATCTTCACCTAAAGGTGTGTCATAAAACGAAAGTAGATCACTAGGTCAAGTATCTGGGTCACGGTGATACATTCATGTAAAACTACAATACACTTTATGTCCGTGCTGTAATTTTGTTGTCCTTTGACTTAGAATCGTGAAACTTAAGACACCTGTGTATCTGGACACAAGAGTGTGTCGTGCATAAAAGTAGATCGTTAGGTCAAGTATCTGGGTCACGGTGATAGCCTGTATTAATTGATTGCAGTCATTCCAAAATGCGACCTGTGATTAGCAAGGCTATAGAAAAGGCGAGGTGCAATATCGGATAAATTAAGGTTATAAAGGTCCAGTATTGCTGAACCAACTTTCAACATAAAACTTAAAGGTCTTATATCAAAAACCCAACTGTGGTGTTGCACTGTACGTGTCCAAATACTTACACGTCACTCGACGACTGGATCTTGAGGTACCTGATCTGGAGATTTATGGTGTGAAATTAGACTTCATAATACTAAATTGTTATTTGCTGTCGTGTATCGGCCACCCAATTCCCCGGTTTCTTTTTGGGGCAAGTTTCAGGAAAGTTTCGACCTGGCGAAAGGCATAGGTACTCATCATATTATCTTAACGGGCGATCTAAATTGCGATTTCCAAACGCCATCTGGCCATAAGCTTGACCAATTTGCCAGTACCAATCTTCTTACGGTCCATATAAATGAGCCCACACGCATTACCGACCATTCATCTACATGTTTAGATCAAATCCTATCTAACATTCCTAACTATGTACGTGATACCTATGTGCTTCCTCCAATTTCTAACTGTGACCATAGTGTTGTAGGTGCTAACCTAATGTTTCGGATTAGAGAGATCATACATTCAAAAGACGTATTTGGAAATATGGTAAAGCAGATTTTGAAGTCTTCAGAACTTCCCTTCGAAGCGTGGACTGGAATTCGTGTTTTGTTTCTGAAGATATTGATTCGTGTTGTGATTCCTAGTCCACGTTGTTCCTGGAAACTGCCAAAAAATCAATCCAAAACAAAAATATTGAAGTCAGACCACATGATTTACCGTGGTACACTCCAGCCTACGTTCACTTAAACGTCATGTTAAAAGAAAATACGGAAATGCTAAACGTCAAAATTTCAACACCCATGCATGGACCTCTTTTTGTCAAGTTCGAAACCATTATCAACAACAGCTCAAAACTGCTGAAGACCAGTATAATACTAAGCTTCGTGAGGACCTCAACAACCCTTCCAAGAAAAGCAAAAGTTGGTGCCGCACAGTTAAATATTTTTTTTGAACCGTAATCAATCTTCAACTATTCCCTCTCTCATACATGGTGGTAAGCACATTTCTGATTCTCTGTCCAAAGCTGAAATTTTTAATGCTTACTTTCTAGAACAATGTAACGTTGATTCTGCAACGGCCAGTTTACCCGAACATACGGATACTGCTGCATCTACTCTTGACTCACTCACTGTAATGGAGAGAGAAGTTCTCGAGGTGCTTTTAAGTCTTGACACAACTAAAGTTTCTGGTCCTGATGGTATAAGTTCAAAACTGCTCAAAGAAGCTGCACCTGTTATCTCCCCCTCACTTGCTAGACTATTTAAATTTTCATTTCTAATAGACAATTCCCTTCAGCTTGGAAAAGAGCAAACGTTTCTCCACTTTATAAAAAGGGTTCGGAGAATTCATGCAATAATTACAGGCCTGTGTCTCTACTCAGCTATGTTGGAAAAGTTCTAGAAAAGATAGTTTTTAAGCACATATTTAACTTTTTTCGGGACAACATTGTTATCTCCGCTCATCAGTCAGGTTTCATACCGGGCAACTCGACTGTCAATCAATTGCTCCTTCTCTATCATAAACTATGTTTAGCCTTGGATCAACAAAAGGAATAATTTTCTTAGACATTAGTAAAGCTTTCGACAAGGTTTGACATTCTAGCCTTTTGTACAAACTAAAGAGAGCAGGTATTGAGGGAGATCTTCACGATTGGTTTTCGAATTATCTAAAGAATCGTTACCAATGCGTAGTTATTCAAGGTCAGTCCTCCAGTTGGGGTAAAATTTGTGCCGGAGTGCCTCAAGGTTCCGTGCTGGGGCCTCTTTTGTTCCTTATTTACATCAGCGATATTGTGGATCTTGTTCGTTGTAACATAAAATTGTTTGCTGATGATACCTCTCTGTACTTGAATATTGATAATCCCTTTACTGCCGCTGAAATTATGAATTCCGATCTTGCTGATATTGATCAATGGTCCAAAGATTGGCTGGTGACCTTTAATGCTCTAAAAACTAACTCCATGCTCATATCTTGGAAGACAAACCAAACTAACCATCTACCTATTCATTTTGAAGGTCATGTATTGCAAAATGTTACCCGTCACAAACACCTTGGACTTACAATACGCTCCGATTTAAGATTGTCCAATCACATTACCGAAATCTCTAACAAATCTAGTGAACTTATTAACATTATGAAAAACTTGAAGTTTAAGTTGGACAGAAGTACACTCGAAACTATTTATATTAGTTTTGTCAGGCCGATTCTCGAATACACCTTCGCCTGGGTGCGTGCCAATTTAATTCTCAATTGTTTAAGATCGGCGTGAAAAATACACCTTTATGTGATTGTGGTATATCCAGTGAAGATGCGTGGCATTACTTTTTTATATGTCCTTCTTATGCTGTTCAGCAATCAGTTCTCCATACCACGATTTCCTTGTATGCCCCGTTCACATTACAGACAGTATTATACGGCTGCCCTGAATGTTCTCTTGAAGTAAATATTGCATTTTTTTCCGCAGTACACGAGTATATTTCCGAAACCGGCAGCTTCAAACCGGCAGGCATAGGTTAGATTTTTAGGTAAAACGAACACATATCAGATTCTGCAACAATGCTAGCTTATGATACACATTTGCTGACCTAATATAGTAATAAATTACATAGCCCCACTATCTGTTACGTCACTGTGTTTGTCATCCTTTTATTTGTCTAATGCGTCTAGTTCTGTCCAGTTTATGTGTTTTCCTTTCTCGCAAGAGGGATTCGAATAGGGTTTTGCCCTTTTTCCCAATTGCTGAGGTTATGATATTGTATGATAATTCCGATGTATTTGATCAAGAATTTATATTTTTAAATCAAGACCCAACTGTAGCCATGACAAATATTGAATGTAAAACAGCTCTGTTTCATTCCTTCAATAAAATAAAGGTACTCATCTACTTCTGTCTCAAAGAGCATTTTTAGCTCAGCTGACTTGTCAGTCAGCTGAGCTTTTGTGAGGGTCTGTCGTCCGTCGTCCGTCCGTCGTCCACAATTCACATTTTCGATTTCTTCTCTAAAACCATTGGCCATATCCACTTCAAACTTGACGGCAATATACCTTGGGTGGGTCTCTACCAAGTTTGTTCAAATGGTCACGGTCCATTGATTTTTGGATTTTTAATGAATTTTTTTGTTCTTTTTTGGGGCAAATTTTAAAAAATCTTCTCCGAAACTGACCACCCGATTGCTTTGATATCACACAGGAACCCTCCCTGGGACTCCTAGTTCTTAATTGTTCACCAGGTGGCGCTGCGATTTTTTTCTATTTCTTTATGAATTTTTGTGTGTAATTGCTATTTTCGACTTCTTCTCCAGAACCGTCACTCAGATTAAGCTGAAACTTGGTGGATATGTTCCTTGTAGAAGGGTCAAACAAAGTTGTTCACTATGTGGAAATGCTGCAGATTGCTGATTTTTAACGATTTTTTCAATTCGTGTACTTATTGGTCAGTTCAGCTTTGCTAATGATCACTATGGAAGTCAATGGACATTCAAATGCTAATTCACATTTTCGATATCTCCTCCAAAACCGTCATCCAGATCCACTTCAAACTTGGTGGGGATGTGCCTTTAGTGGGTCTCTACCAAGTTTGTTCAAATGGTCATGGTCCAGTGATTTCTAGATTTTTAATGATTTTTTTTGTCCTTTTTGGGGGCAAATCTTAAAAAAATCTTCTTCTCCAAAACCGCTCACCCGATTGCTTTGATATTACACAGGAACGCTTCCTGGGACTCCTAGTTTGTAATTTGTTCACCAGGTGGCGCTGCATTTTTTTCTATTTTTTTTATGAATTTTTATGTGTAATTGCTATTTTCGACTTCTCCTCCAGAGCCGTCACTGAGATTAAGCTGAAACATGGTGGATATGTTCCTTGTAGAAGGGTCAAATAAAGGTGTTCACAATGTTTGAATGCTTCAGATTTCTGATTTTTAACGATTTTTTCAATTCGGGTACTTATCGTTCAATGCATCTTTCCTATTGATTACTATGGACGTGAATGAGCATTCTAATGCCAATTCACATTTTGGACTTCTTCTCCAAAACCGTCATGTAGATTAACTTGGTGGCAATGTACCTTGGGTGGGTTTCTACCAGTTTTGTTCAAATGTTTATGCTCGTGATTTTTGGATTTTTAATGAATTTTGTTTTTTGACAAATCTTAAAAAATTCTCTCCGAAACTGCTCACCCAATTGCTTTGATATCACACGGGAAGACACCTAGGGACTCCTTGTTAATTTGTTCACCAGGTGGTGCTGCAGTTTTTTCTATTTTTTTAATGAATTTTTGTCTGGTATAGCTATATCCAACTTCTTCTCCAGAACCGTCACTCAGATTAAGCTTACACGTGTGGATATGTTCCTTATGGAAGGGCCAAACAAAGTTGTTCACTGTGTGGGAATGCTGCGGACTCATGATTTTTAATGATTTTTTCAATTCGGCGCCTTTGCGGTAAATGCACCTTTGCTATTGATTACCATGTAAGTCAATGGCCATTCTAATGCTAATTTACATTTTAGACTTTTTTCCAAAACCGTCATCCAGATTTACTTCAAACTTGGGGGGATGTACCTTGGGTGGGTGTCTACCAGGATTGTTTCAATGGTCATGTTCCAATAAATTTTGGATTTTTTAATGATTTTTTTTCAAAAATCTCTACAAAAGTTTTAGTAGGAATGTTTAACATGGGAATTTTTTGTAATGGTCAAAACTTAAATAATATTGGCCAGATTTACTTCAAACTTGGTGGGGATGTGCCTTGGGTCAATCTCTACCAAGTTTGCTCAAATGGTCTTGCTCTATTGATTTTTGGATTTTTTTAATGATTTTTTTTGTTCTTTTTGGGGGCAAACCTTAAAAATTCTTCTCCTCTGAAACCGCTCACCCAATTGCTTTGATATCGTTCATAGACACTCCCGGGGACACCTAGTTCCCAATTTGCTCACCAGGTGGCGCTGCAGTTTTTTTATTATTTTTTTTCAGTATCTTTTTGCTATTTTTCACTTGTTCTCAGAACCGTCACTCAAATTAAGCTGAAATGTGATGGATATGTTGTTCTGGAAGGGTCAAATAGTTGTTTACTAGGTGGCACTGCTTTGAATTCCTGATTTTTAAGGATTTTCAATTCGGGTACTTATCGTTCAATGCAGCTTTCCTATTGATTACTATGTAAGTCAATGAGCATTCTAATGCCAATTCACCGGACAACTGACACGAAATTTACTGTTTACTTGATCACTTGAGATCTGTTTTGAGTTAGCTGCACATGTTAATTATTTTGTATGAAGGTCATGCTGAGACAGTACATGAATGACCTTAACCTCGTTTGTGGGGTCACAGTGCAACATGAATTTTACTCTTCATTATAACTTGAGAACTACTTGAACTTTGATGTTGCACATGTAAGTGTTCTTCTATAAAGGTCAGACTTACTCAGAACATGGTGTCCTTGATCCTTTCCCAAGTTTATAGAGCTGCAAGTGTGATGAATGTCAAGATCCGCTGAGGCTTGGGCTGTTCACACAGCCCTCTTGTTTGAAACTGGATTTTATGTATTAACAGAATGACAATAAATGAAATAAAGGTCCCATAATACCAGCTGAAAACAAGTTCCAACACTTTTCTTTCATTGGTGGGATATTTTTACCATCAATAGTATGCTCTCCAATAGGAAGAGTGTTATGCGAACATGGGCCTTAAACAGGTCTTGGCGTTTTGGAAAAAAATATGAAAATTGCCAAAGGATTTTTTTTTTCTGATTTGTAAAGTGCTATATTAAGTCATAATAAGTAGAGTATTCTTAGTTGAAGGAATTATTGTGCAGACTTTATGCAAGGAATAATTATTATTGTACACATGTATCAAAGAGATGCCTTCCTGCTTCTTTTCCGTTTTTGTTGTTTTTTGCTTCGAATTTTTGCTTTTTTTTTTTTTACTTTGATGGATATAATCGGACCTTTTGACCCTGGTGGGCGTGTTGATCGACAACCCTGACACCCCCCCTCCCCAACAGGCCTGATCGATAAGAAATATAACTCCACGTCAGTGTTAAAATTCACAATAATTAGTGGTGTTGAGAAAAATAAATTTGGTCATTTTATGCAGAAATAATTGTTTGTCCATATAAAATTTTGTTGATCCGAAGAGTTCAAAAACATGAACGGTATGATTACATATTTCACTCAAAATTAAGCAGAGCCACAGGGGCATCCTACTTTTATGTCTCTAATTTGGAATCAGCAGGTATTTATATAAAATCTGGGAGATATGTGTGACCCCCCACCCTCCGAAAAATCGATGAAAATCAGTTTTCAATAAGCTGGCACAGAATATTGCTGAAACGTTTTGTTACAGTAACGGTATACTGTAAATTAGTTAGACGCCCGGGGTTAAACGTGGATAGTTATTTGAACGTGACTTCAGATTTCAGACATAATATATATAATATGTACAGCGACCATATCTGGACCTGGATGATTTCACTTTCAAATATTGTACATTACAAAAAACGTGCTGATGCATTGATTGCAAGGCCAACGTTTCAAAAGATTAGCGCTTTGTCAATTCAGTTAATATATATATATATATATATATATATATATATATATATATATATATATATATATATATATATATATATATATATATATATATATATATATATATATATATATATATGTATGTATTTAATGATAAATATGTAGACTACATGTTTTTGGTTATGTCTCAATTCCCCGGGCCAACTTTTCAGAGGAACTGCTATCTCTGTTTTGTAATATTCTTACCGGTATATTTATATACTTGGAGATTACATTGTTAAAGTTGGTATAAACATATTTTGTTTAAGTTACTCATGAATTCATCGACGAAATGTGATATCCTTAGAATAAGTAATTTTTGTGAATTTAAAGTATAAGGTTACTTAGAAAATACATGTTTTGACCCCGAAATGAAATTATCTTACATAATTGAGTTGCTGTACAATATGGCTCTCTTGACCAAATATAGACTACCTAGGTTGTGTATCCGCTGGAATTGGTACGTCCGACGTATGTATCCTTTACCGAATTGGATAAGACTAAAAGGCAGAGTCAGAGACAGACAGATAATTGGAAAGTATAAATTGATTGATTTATTGGTTTGTAGATTGATCGAACGAAAGATGGAATCATTGTTTGATGGATGAACGGATTGTATTAAATAATACAAAAAATATACATGAAATACTGAACAATGCAATATAAAAGTGAAAGCAGATAATGAAATGAAATGCACTTACAAACAAGTGCACGTCGACATAATTTAGCGGAATTGTCATGAAATTAATGAAGTTAAATGAGTGGACTGATAGTTAGGTAGGAACGGATAGAAGAGCAGGTTGGCGGGTAGGGTTGGGGTTACATTCAAACACAACTAAATGTACGGACGGGGTAACACCATGATGCATGAAGATTGCCATGCCATGCATAGTTTTGCTGTGTGTGCAGGATGAACTCCTCTCCTTGGGATTACCATCAACTCTTTTAGTACCAACTGCGTCTGCAGTCGAACTACTTAAAAACGAACTGCCTTGAATTATAATAAGGGAGCTAGATAAATGTTCCTTGTAAAATAAATCATTCAAGTAGCAGCATGCCTGCAAATGATATAGAATATGATAGTCCAAGTCAACAGCTTTTTTCGGTGCACTTTAGGCGCCTTACGTTCAAAGCACGCCCAGGAAAGCTGTTAGCTAAGTCCAAAATGTGGCACTGGAATTATTTATTATCTTCCCATGCATTTACAATATGCCTGTAGGAAGCTCAGATTACTATATAAGAATGGTGGAAGTATATTTGAACTTGTTAATTTTGTATTTTCTTTAAACTATCTTAGAATTACGTCAAAGGCATGTACTGTCTACAAGAAACGAAACTGCATTTGTTTCTGCGAGGATAGAAAAAATTCCCAGCTCGATAGGGCCCGTGTAAAATCCTAGCAATCATGCAGTCAATATTCTAAGTCTTGAAAAATGAATGCACCGACCCATTTTAAGCAAGTAACGATTTCACTGATAACATTTTGATACATGACTATCAATCAAGCACAACTATTTTTATGCATTGTCAGGAAAATAGCGTTAAACAGGTGCACAGTGTTTCAAAAAAACATACTACACATTCTTAGCCAACCTGCCGATCTGCAAAATGTACATTTGTTTTGTCCTTACTGTTTGACTGCCACTGACGCATTTCTGAAAAACAAAACAAAGCAAACAAACAAAAAACAAAACAAAACAAAAAAAAAAAAACAAAAACAAAAAAAAAAACAAAAACAAAAAACAAAACAAAAAACAAAACAAAAAAACCAAACAACCCCCCCCAAAAAAAACAAAAAAAAAAACAAAACAAAAAAACAAAACAAAAAAAAAAAAAAAAACAAAACAAAAACAAAACAAAAAACAAAAAAACCCAAAACCAACCAACCAAACAAACCAAAAATACAATGATACACGTGTTACCTGGCAATGAACATGGAAGGATCTTCAATGTAACTTGGGTGACCTGTATGCCTCTTATGGTATTCGCTTGTGGTATTCCTTAATAAAAGAGTGGGTGCCCAGCATATATGACACAAAAGTTAAATCATGACAGATGCGTCACACCAAATTTAGTTCACTCGGTCGTCATAAACTATTGATTATCCAAATCACATGACATTGTAGTCCCTCATCACATGAGATAAAAGGTTGATCACGTTTCATAGCAAACTTCTGGTCTGACGATTTGTGACTAAAAATGAATGCTGTTTGAACTGCTTATTTCTGCTGATTTAGTGCTCCATTAGGAAAAATGTTACCTCCAAAGCAAGCCAACTGTTGTCTCTAAAACACGTGGTCACCATTCTTTTACAGCATTTTATCAATAGTAAGGGAACGAAAACTATACTGTGACCCTTCCCCTAAACTGACACACCAATCAAGAAGTAGATCATTATCACCTTGGCTGGTAGCAGCCTCTGGTTCCTAGTGTGCTGCAACCTGTGACCATGGCAACCATACTCAGCCAGTTAGAAACTGAGTCACTTTTCCAAATCTAAGGCAGTGAACATGTCAAGCAAGGGCAAACCCCTGCAAAGTAGACATTAGACGGAGCTTAGGTCTGCTTCGGAGGCAAAGAGAAAGGGCATTTGCTGATGAAAACACATTTTTGAGATAAATGAGCAGGACATTATGAGGCACAGGATAAAAGGGATGTTTGAAAAATGTAAGTATAGAACACAGACCAGTACTAGATGAAAACCTGGCTTCCCCCGTAAATCTTCCCGTTTTAATGTACCTCTTTTTATGCGTTGATAGCCCTTGGCATTCCCGTTTCTGTTGACAACTCTTGACTAAAAACAGAATTAGAATGAATTAAGGGTCCAGGCAGCTCCACTTACAAGAGATCCTTTAATTTCATAATTTATGACGGACATTATTGTAATTTGTGTGATGAAATGCACGGTTTTGATGATTGCATACACATTGGTTTTGCTTCAACTTTTCAGTACACAGCACTTCTTCGCCTGCCTCAGTCAATGTCATACAAAAGCAAGGTAAAGAGGGTAGAAGACATTATCGACGTCCTTGATATGAGGAAATGTACAAACACCAGTAAGTTGAAGAGTTACTTGTCACCACATTCCCTGCACAGCCAACTTTGTTTTACTTAACGATCACGTGGCTTGCCTGAAACGAGAAATCTTGTGAATTTACAATTATATAATCATGCTTGACAGACAAAAAATCATTTCTGAAGGCCTTGTGTGTTTACTTGACACATCCCGCTGCTTAATTTAACAGAAAATGTTTTTCATGAAGACAAAGAGATGTATCATTTATAACAGGCTCTATTTTCTTCAAAATATATTTTTGATGACGACATAGTAGGTTCTCATAAAATGAATGAAACATTAAATCTCAACAGTAATGGGAGGAACGTTCGTGCGGGGCCTATCTGGCGGAGAAAGAAAGCGAACCAACATTGCGTCCGAGTTACTGACCAATCCTTCGCTACTTTTGCTTGATGTAAGTACGAGAAAACTCGAGCCCTGCATCGTCATTTTGCAAGATATATTATTTGTGCACGTAAATGACTTTTGTTACTTATGTACCTTTTGAAATTATGGATTCTACAATTATTTAGAAACGTAATCACGAGAGATTGGAATTTTTGATAAAAGTTGACATGGTTGGAAAGATCCACTCTTTTGTATTGAGTATTCATGCGTAGCTTCACGTGCAGAGTAAATGATTCTTCAATGATGACTGATTGGTATTTCAAAACTTTGGTACTAGTGGTAACTCGATTTAGAAATTTGATGCCAGATCGAGACACAAGATAGCAGAAAATTAATCTCCCATAAAGATTCATAGACCAGTCTAAACTTCTGGAACGATCCCTAGCTTTTGACATGAAAGCTGTGTGTGTCATCAGTCCAGAAAAAGCTGCAGGGAAATGGTCTAGGAGTTTGTGAGAGATGATTAAGGACTGGCAACATTGATACCAGAAAGAAAAACATTTTCTTGTTACCGTGAAATCAGGATTATAATGGACAAATTTTGGTGGTTGTTTGATTATTTTACCACCTTAACATATTTGTCCTTTAGGAACCTACGTCCGGATTGGACTCAAGCACGGCCTACCAGTTGATGGTGACTCTAAGCAAGTACAGCAAGACTTCCCTTAAGACAGTCATAACTACCATTCACCAGCCCTCCAGTCAAATATTTCACATGTTTGATAGTCTTCTATTAATGTGTAACGGCCAGGTGAGTTGATGGTGACTATAAGCAAAAGAGAGACCTCACTGAAACATTTATAAATACCATACAAGTGCCTGCGCATACGTAGAGGTCTTCTGCTATTTGTGTGATAGCCAGGTGGGATCCCGCATAGCTTTTTATCATATTTTGTCTCATTCCACAAATCCATTTGGATCTGAACTCCTAGACGCCATCTTTACAGCCCAAGATCTAATGACTACAGTTGTCTTCTTTTTTTGTTTTTTGTTCTGATGTAGTATGTTCATTAGGTGAATTCATGTAAATTCCCACTGGTGCGCTTGTCTATATTGAAACCTGTTGGTTTACTTAATTCGAACTGACTTAGTCGTTGAAAATAACTGTCAATAGAAAGCATTGGAAACATCTATGACAAACCCCCCTTGAATATATAATAGAAACAGTGGTGGAAATACATGTACGGTGTCAAAACGAATTTATTTTGATATTTGATAGACGGTCTTTTTTGAACTTTTATATATTTTAAGTCAGCTTTGGTGTGGTGATACTATTATCTGATACACTGTCTTATAATTTATACCAGATAGGCCACACATATTACCTTTATGATGATATCACGCATATGATACTTTACTGCTATTGTTTTTTGCATATTTATGTTGGCACGTTTTTATCTAAGTTGTTCTATAAAACGCTTTTTCACTGTTTACACTTGGCTATTAAGTGAAAATATTATCTCGTTCACCAGGCGTCTCTGTGTGTTGATATTAGGTAGCGTATTATGGTCCAGGGAATGGTATCTTGGATTTCTTCGCAGATCTTGGTCTCCACTGCCAACCTCATTATAACCCTGCTGATTTTATCCGTAAGTGGGCCGTACATGTCTTAATAAAATTTTGTGTGTATTATACCAATATATTCATAGTGGCCATAAAGTAAGCCTATTTGACAGCTGACGTAATCAGATTACAGAGATTTATAAACAATTGCATGGGTCTGTATTACTGTGGAGATAAATTCCATTTTCCCGTGGCATTGGTTTCTACATAGACAGTTAACACGTCTTTGCATTAACTTTGCACCCCACCTCTGAAGAGACTCGGGCGGCACTTGACCATGGCATATGCCGGGGCATTATTCCCAGTCTGCGCCGAAGAAAGCTGTCGACTAACGGCATATTATTATTGGAATCAAATAAGAAGGAAACGACATTTACGACACAGACACTTTCTGGTAAATTTAAAAGGGCGACAGATTGAATGCCAATGCATTGGCGTTTGGCCCCTCTGGGTTCAAAAGAGCGTTGTTGTTTTGTGGTTGGACCTTCAGCACTGGGTCAGTTCATCGAAAATGCAAAGCTTAATAGTTGCGTCGACAGTTTTTTTTTAACCTGACAAGGTTTTAGTGTTCACAAACATTCATTTTTGAAATCAATATACTGAAAGGTAAGGCTGAAAATCCTTACAGCACAAGCCCAAAATTTAAGGTCTAACTCTCTGACTATTTGCATGTTATATTTACAGTTGAAAAGGTGAAAGAAGGAAAAGAAATAGAGGACAAAATTGTAGCTGCGCAATATGCTTTCAGGTAAGTTACAGTTTGCGATTCATTTATTTATTCTTACGAAGCAATATGCATTCGTTATAATACATGCGCAAAAGACAGCATCTGAATTCATTTACTGTGACAATCAAAGTTTAAAGTTTGGTTAACCCATGTGTATTATGCAGACAAACGAAGGGATGGCCAGTCGAACTGCAAAGCCATAAGGCGTACGATTCGGAAACAACACTGCTGCAGAAAGGCGAGATAAATTCAGCATTCGTAGTCGACGAAACGTCACAAGTGGCTAACGGTGACGTCTCGGAAAACGTGTCAAATGATCCTGATCCACACAAAATCGGCACACCAAAAAGAATACACAGTGTTTGTGAAGAAGAAAATGGTGTGTCAGGGCTTGGATATTCAAAAAGAGGTCAGGACACAGTTTCGTTTGCTTTGGAACATTTTGGTCAACTTGATTGGTTACCTTTTAACCAGCGTTTCAACAATTGTGCTTGTTTACATGTGTCTTGACTGTTTCGCGCATGGATATCTTAGAGCTATAATAACTGGGCAAAGTACACACCACAATGTCTGATCCGGTCGCTATTAGCCCAAGTTAACAACCAATCAAGGTGCCATGGTCAAAACTGGAAAACCCAAGTATCAAACATAAGTGTGTGAGTGAGTGAGTGAGTGAGTGAGAGAGAGAGAGAGAGAGAGAGAGAGAGAGAGAGAGGGAGAGAGAGAGAGAGAGAGACAGAGAGATAATAAAGGGTTTGAAATTTAGTTACAACCATTTAGCTGTTTCAATTTATTTACTTTGTACGTACCTCATCACATGTATTGTGTATACTGTATAACTACAAATTTTCCCGAGGTATTAATTCTTCCGAATTTTCGAATTAAAAACCGGGATAAAGGTAAAACGCTTAACATGCACATGACATTGTCTGCAGCATGGAGTTACAAATCGGCGATCCGGGAAAATAAAATCCGGATAATTTTGAATTTAAGTAAATCCGGGAAAATTAATGCACGGGAAAATTTGTACTTGTGCAGCTTTATGTAAAATTAAGGAGGGCCCTGCTTAAATGACCATTGTGTTGACAAGGTTTCATCCTCGTTAAATGAAACTTTTGCCGCACTTACACAGTCTAGTTTCCCGATGTAAACTGAAGTTAAACAGTGCCATTGTTGTGGAAACGGTTTTGTTTTCTCATTTAACATCGACAGCGCTGTGCATGGGAAAATGTCAGTAAAAGTTCTTAAAACCAATACCGTTTCTTCTTTTACTTTGTATCATGAAGAAAGCATTGTTAATGAAAAGCTCCTTGCAAACACGTTTATCTTAAGAAGAAATAATAGTAAAATAATCAAAACCATTATCGCATATTGAAGTTACGACGAAAGTTCAAAACTCTGCTCTAAAATTTCGATATATTCAAAGCAATGCACGGTTTTGATTCGGGCGATCCTGTTACAAAATAATATAAAACGTCCGTGTAGTAAACCAATATAAACATCCAAAAATTAAAAAAATAAAAGGAAAAATACCAAGAAAAGTGTACATGTATACTAAAGATCATTTCAAAGCCCGAATTAGCATCACTTTGAGTTTGAGAGCGCGAGTATTCTCTACCTATTTGCCACAATGCGCGTTCGCGCATTATGGCAAATAGGTAGAAAACACCCGTTCTCTTCATGCAGACCAAGAGGTCCCAATTCGAGACGTCTCTTTCTTATACATACATAAGCAAAAATTAACAGATCCTGCAAATTGTATCGAAAAAAGAAACTTCTACTTGTCAAATAGCCATCAGACCGCACCAGTCTCTCAAGATGACACTGCTCCAGGCCCCTGGCACGGGCTGGTGCGTTGTTAGGTAGCGAAACTTTAAATCATTGCGCATGTTATTAGGAGGCTCTCTCTTCATAGGCCCAGGCTACTCTTTCGGGAGGGGGGGGGGGGGAGTGCCATCTCGTCCCTGTACTTATAATGCTATAAGCTATGGCCAAATTAGGCCCATTATACCGAATGTATATATGTTAAAAATGAGTGTCATACGTGTGTTCAAATTGTAGACAAACGCTCATACTGGCAACAGTGTTATCGGTTCTCAAAAGTCGTTTGATAAACTGCTGAGTAAACTGCTGAGTAAACTGTATTTCCAGTAAGACTGTGGTGCGCAAGGTAATGTTGAGCTTTATCTATAGACATATTATATATTATCAACTTTCAGATCCGGACTCCGTTGAAGTCACTGTTGTCTCATATCACCAGAAGGATATAGATACAGAGGAGGCAAAAGTATCCAAATGGCCGACAGGGTTCATATTTCAGTACTGGGTACTAACATTGAGGACTTTCAAGCAGTCGCGACATAGAATATTATCCAAACTCAACATCATCCAGAGCCTGGTCATGGCCCTTTATTGTGGTTTGGTGTGGTTTCAGTTACCTAGGGAAGAGGCTACCATCGATGACAGAATGGGCATTGTAAGTATCCCCCCCCCCTAGTTTTGACTTTTTCATGAAAATGGTTTCGACTTTTCGCAGGTTAAGTAACACGAAAAACGCAGAGTAGTGCAAAAGTGGTCCCTATTTCAGATGCGGGTATTGTTCCAAGAATTCTCATCGCCTATCCGGCATGGCATATCCTTGAAATAATTGCTTACACATCAGTGTTATTGAAGCGCCTAATTTGAATCACCACCAAGGAAAGTTGTTGTCCCTGAGAATACAGTCCTGCTAATGTAATTCACAATTCTCGCTCAAAATAGCTTCTCTTGTCATAAAAGTGACTGCAACAGTTGCAACAAATGAAACTTTGATATCGGGGATTAAATTGCCATATTTAGCGGGAAAAGGCAACGGGCAGAAGGGTAATTGCAATCATAAAAGAACAACTGAGCTTATTTGGGCTGACAGCAGCTAAAACGGAAGTGTTATATCTGCAATCCTTGTCGAGCACGTTACAAGACTGTGTCGACAGTTTTCTGTAACCAGGTACTCTCTGGATAGGAACAGTCTTGACACTAAACACGTTATATCCATAACTTTTAATGAAATATTTGTTGGAAGTGGAGAAGACATGAAAGTTGACGGTTCTAGACAAGCGATTTGTCCATAAAGTGCAAATTGGAACTGAGAATAAAATCAGTTTGACCTGTTCCCAGAAAAATAATAATTCAATAAGAAGAATGAAAAAAAGAGAAAGAGAGGGAAAGAAAGCAAGTGAGAAGAATGAATGAATTTTACACCGTTTTCGATGTACTTTGCAGCTGTTCTTTTCCAATGTATACTGGGGCTTCGTTCCTCTACTGGATGCGATAAGTGCATGTGAGTACTTGAAGTTCTAGGCGTCAGTTGCCACTACATTTGTTTATACATTTGTAGCCAGGCTTATACATATAGCATTCCTACATTCAGTCGGTAGAGCAGAGTCACGGTCGCCAGTCGCTTGTGCGACGCCGGTCCAATCAGGCTTGGGATTAGTGGGAATAATTCCTACGACTCTGTGGACAGACATTTGAAGTTCAGAAGTATACGCCAATATCTATGTCATGGCGTGTGACTGGATGAGAAAATACTTGAATTTCATGCAAAACAGTTCGGTCTACAATTTATACTTTCACTCCTGCCTGATTAGGAAACCTTTTCTGTTTGAAAATATAAGCATATGCTGGTATTTGAATGAAAGATGTCTTTATTAGGAATTTATGTCTAGAACCATTATAGTACTTCACATTGGATCGAATTTTGCTTATTGTGATTAGCACCAGAATATTTGTAAATTGTACTTGCAGTCATTGAAGAAAAAGCAGTCATTAACAAGGAACGAGCATCCGGGGCTTACAGACTGTCAGCATACTACTTCGCCAAAATGACCAGCGAACTTCCGCTGTACCTGTCGATGCCACTGATCTTTACCACCATTGTGTACTGGATGGCTGGTCTCAATAACGTGGCGTCATACTTTGCTATGATTGGATTTATTCTTCTCTCGTCATTGTCTGTCCAGGTTAGCATCCTTCAAGGCCGACAACAATATGAAATGTCTCCACTCTTTTTTTTTCTTCAAAAAATGGGCCTATGGTTTGTACATTGATTTCATTAATGGGTGTCTCTCTTTCAAAACAGTTAGCCAACAGTACCCAACTATGTTGTTTAGTACAGCTTCCACCACAGTGTGTCGTTCCCGTCATGTCCGAGTGAAATACAACATGGTACAGTAATGGCATTGTGCTTCGGACTCGGAAGCCATGCATTCATAGGTGGCGCTGTGGCTTGCCTATCATGTCAGAGGTATAGCCTCGAAGTTTATCCTAGTAAACATTCATTTTTGGGATGGAACATTATTCTAAACTGGCGAAAATAGATGATGACTATGAAGATGTAGAAAATTTCATTCACCCACACCCGAAAATGTCCTTTTCCACAGTACTTGAGTGAACTTGCACCAGCTACGTCATCCTGCCAGTGCCACCTGGTGGCTGAGGCTGTATGGGTAACGTGGTTCGATAGTATTAGCAGTGCGGTGTGAAGGCACCATCTGTATCTCATAGCAATAAAAACATTAGTTAAACATGTTCTGCAGTCCTTGCAATATATTAACAATGGAAATAAAAGGAGCAAGGTCCATTTCCAATATGAAAGACGGTCACATCCAGAAGAGGAGGAAGGGGAAAAAAACTAAACTGTATCATTAACTTAAATGGAGAAGATCATTGTTGTACATCAGAGTCTTAGCAGCAAATTAAAGCCATCGGATGTCACATGTCCGACGTGGTCGCTGACATTCATGAAATTACGATAACCGGTAGGTCGGTCTGGTACACGTCATTATTGTTGTATTGGCATTACTTTAAAATGACACATTCCGTTAAAAACATAAAATCTGTTTGGATTTTGCATGACATCTTCTGATCAGCCATATTAATAGCGTTACTTCACAATGAAAGCAATACACGTGCGTCAATGTTTTAGGGAGTGGGCATATTTATTGGAGTGACCATTGAGGACTTCAAAACAGCCATAACTGTAGCTTCCGTGTACATGCTGTCTACAATGCTAGTCGGTAAGTATGAAAGCAAGTAAACTGTAATCGCGGAATAACAGGTCACCGGTCAGTAATTTTCAATGGCGCCTGCTTCATCAAATTTTCATTATAGGAATTTTACAAGAGAAAAGCAAAGGAAATCCCACCACAAATCTCTCAGGATAATATGCCGTGGTCAACAAATTTTGGACCCAGTTTGGGCAAAATATTTTTCCACTGAATATCGCCTCATAATGTGGCGAAGTTTTAGCCCCACAATGCAGCTGAGCAGTTGGAAGTTTGTTGTTCGTACAGAAGCACCATCGTTGATTCCTTAAAGGCCGACATACACGGTACGACAGAAAGTTGGATAGGACAGGAGATGTGTTGGGTCCAACATTTGACGGATATGACACACCGGTGTTGGCTGAAAAATAGAACATGTTCCTATTCTGGTCCGACTAATCGGAGGGAGTTGGATATCGGATCCGTTTGTGTTGGAAGGGGTATTACACGATCCAACTGGCTCCAATTAATCGTATACAACCAAGTTGGAGGGAGTTGGAAGCAGAAAATCGTACCGTGTATGTCGGGCTTTATTTGTCAGCGGTTTGAAAAGGAAGCAGAATTGATCTAGCTGAAAAAGTGAATTTCTGTAACTTGCGACGCGCTAATAAAGATATCTCACAGAAATATGCTTCTTTCTCGTTACCACTAACGTTTTTTCTATGTTGAATGTGCCGGTCACAAAAATCTTTTTGTATGAAAGCATGTGCCCCCCAAGACCCGGATTTTACTCTTAGACAGTATTTCAGACAATTTGATATTTATATCTTCACATATCATCATTAACTAGAAAACATCATTGAAACATTTTGTTCAGTGACTTAAATAACATTATTTGTCTTTCATAATAAATCAGTGCTGGAAGAACAATAGGTGAATTTAGTAAAGCTTTCCATTGAATTTTACATGATATATCCATGCCCATAGCACAATAATTTAATTCCTATTTCCTATTATTGTATGTTTCAGGTGGCTTTTATCAACGTAATATTCCCGTTTGGTTAGAATGGATCAAATACTTGTCAATTATAAACTACTCTTTCCACGCCTCTATGTTACTGGAGTTTTCTAACGCACCTCCACTCGGGTAAGTACTACCAGCAAATGTAATAATAATAATAATAATAATAATAATAATAATAATAATAATAATAATAATAATAATAATAATAATAATAATAATAATAATAATAATAATAATTATTATTATTATTATTATTATTATTATTATTATTATTATTATTATTATTATTATTATTGGGTTGAGTTGCCATGAATCCATAGTCAACAATTCTGTCCGCCTATCTACGAGCTGTCCGCGATTCTTTTCTCGAGTCGATGATCCCTGGGCAATTCTTTCTGCGAATCCTCGAACTTCCGAATTTCCTTCTAACAGTCAATGAACTAAAACTCTTCCACTAAATCATAATCCTTCCCCGAGTCTTTCAGCCATGGGGCCTATCTGAGTTTTTACGGCCATACACAGAGAGCCTGTCGAGTGAAAGTGCAAAACATTGGGACAATAAAAGCAAGAAACCGCACGCAATAGTGCTTCTGGGCTGTGAAAGTATATAAACCTTTTTAGATTAATACGGATAATTCGACAGCTTATCCAGTAAAATCAGAACTACAGGACATATTTTCCCCAAAGTTTCTAGATTTCTTGAAACGTGTTGCATGTAATATTTAAATGATGTGGCTCAGGCAACATTAACGTTTCAAGGTGACAAAGTATGTAATGTTCATTTTACCAGAAGGAGTATCGTGTTAACGCTCACAGGTCATCTGACTAGCACTTATTATCCGCTGACGTCCGCCATACACGTTTGTGCTTAAATGAAGCGATGACGCATTCAACGCAATTAGCCTACCGGTAGCCGTTTTTGATAAAAACAAGAGGGCTGTGTGAAGAGCCGATGCGCACATGAGCTAAAAATTGATTGTTGGCCTGTGACTGTCGGATATGGTCAAGTTCACCCATGTACTATGTACGTCTGGCCATCACAGAAGAACTCCAACATAGTCCTGCGTCAAATAGTTCTCAAGTTATTAATTTTTCATGTTAGTGACCTTGTAAGCTTGATGAGAAGGTCAAGGTCACAGATGAACTAAGTCCCAGCGGAGGACCACTACGACGATAAGCATCATTCTTGACTGAAGTAGTTCTCAAGTTATCAGCTGCAAAGTTAAATGCACCGGAATCCTCCTGTGAGGTTGTAAATGAGGTCACGGTCACCCGTATGCTGTGTAAGTCGGGGGGGGGGGGGGTTCAGTACGCTGGTACAGGTAATTATTTTTCTAGAGTACGCAGTACGGAAAATCAAAATCTTTCAAAACTTTGGATAGTAAGAAGTAATGTAAAATAAGAGGGCTTCCAGTACGCCAGTACGGTAAATAAAAAGCCCCAGTACGCCAGTACGGGAAACCCCTTACTCACCCTCTAAGTCTCGCTCTCCTGTCTAGAAATGTACCTTTGCAATTTCAAAGTGTTGGCTGAGCAATTTTAGAGAAGATGACTTTTTAAAATTTTGCCAAGAAATGAAGAAAAGATTTCATAAAAATTCCAACAATCACTGGTACTTGACCATGTGAACACACTTTGTAGAGGCGCACACAAGGTACATCCCATTAAGTTTGAAGTGAATTCAGCAAGTGGTTCAGGAGAGGAAGTCGAAAATGTAACTGACCATCGCAAGCCCCATTGACTTGCATAGGACGTAGACATACAGGCATTAAGCGATAAGTACCCGGATTGAAAAAAATCGTTAAAATCAGGGATAAAATTTCAAAGCAATTGCCCAAGCAGCTTCGGGGAGGAAGATTTTCTGAGAATTTTGCCCAAAATGTACGAACAATTCATTACAAAGCAATTGGCCGAGCTTTTTCGGAAAATATTCTTAAAAGATTTTACCAAAAATGCATTACAAAAAAAAGAAAAAAAATATATTCACCAAATTTGTAGGGAACTGCTCACGGTACGTCCCCGCAAGGTTTGAAGCGAAACTTGTCTGTGGTTTTGGAGAAGTGGAAAATGTGAATTTTGGATGACGGGCGGATAATGCCTGATTATCACATAAACTCAGCTGACTGACACTTCATAAAATTTTACATGTGAATAAAGAAAATCACTAGGCAATTATTAAAAGATGCTGGCTAAATAAAAATCTGCACATCCTTATACCGTTGCGAAAATTAGATTGAAGACTTGCGGTGATGCTGGGTTGACGATTACATCCTGTATGTTGATTACCTAAGTTAAATGAGCTGAAATGAGCACATTCCACCCACGTGTAGTTGCTTACATGTGCTGTCGCCTTTACGTGCTCAGCCACACAGTCCCTAACCCGGCTCCAAGCTCTGGTGTTCGTTTGCCACAGGACAGCGGCATCTCTGTCCACGTCATCTGTAAATCCAACCAAATTTCTTGGTATAACGTTATCAATTTCCAGACATAATGCAGGTATTCACCATATATACTTTCAACATGATCCTGCCCACGCTGCCTCGTTAGCGTACCCATGCTTCCAAGACACATCACGTCTTTGATATATATGCATCTGCGCCGATGATAAAGCGCGAAATTCATGAAAGGTATTGACGAGATGAAACATACCTGTGCTTAATTTCAACACAAATTCACTGATGTCAAGCCCTTTGCAGGGGCAAATTTATTTGTTTTTTTTTTGTTTTTTGGTATGGAACAAACAAAACTGTGCGACTTAGATGGGAATTATTAGGTTCATTATTTCTCTCTTGTTGCTAGGTACAGATAAAGCCCCAATGTGTGTGCCTGAGATCACTAAGTGGACGAATGTAGACATCCGGCCTATATTTTGTTTTAATATATGAATCGTGCAAAGAAGTAAGAATAACTGTAAATATAAGCAATAAGGGTCGTTTACGTGCGTGTTATGGCCTTTTAGCGCATGTGGTTGTCTCAGCCCCGTGAGTCATAAGGCCCTCATTTTTAAATAACGCCAAATAAAGGTTACCATACCGTTAACTCAATTTAACGATATAATTAAATATCTTACTTTTCGAACTATGTTGACACGTATATAGTCATATCATCAAAGCGATTTGGTCACACGTTAAAATATGCACACGATTAATCACATCATTAAATGGATTTGTTGATGTAGTGGTAAAATCTTTACGATGACACGTAAAAGTTAGGCTAGAACAGAACGACCCTTGCGGAAGAAATAAAGCAATTTTTAACACCAATGTAAAAAAAATATTATCATATGTTTTGAATTGGTTACAGCTAAGAAGTACACCACATTTTGATTATATAATGCAGAAATTCACAATACATATCCTATTGTGAATTACTGAAGAAAAGCAGAAATGCACTTCCACATGTGACGTCATCTCTCATCCAAATGTGACTTACTGTCCCGTTTAGTCACATCATTAGATATTTAATCACATGATTAAATGAGAGCAGACATTATTTGATATGGTCAAGTAACTGATCATATCAAATCACTTCCGGTCTGATCAGATGATTTGATCAGATCCGAGCGGATATGATTTAGTGATGTTGTAATTTATTTGATCATATTATCAAATAGGTATCCATTTCAAATCACTTCCAACACGATTTAATTATATGAGTACGTATTTAATCCTATCACTAAATCAAAATGGATGTGATTTGATGATTTTAATTATTTAATCATATCATAAAATCACTTCTGGTAACAGGGTGTATCAAGTTTTGTTTGTTCCAGAAATATTTATGATATGTTTAAAATGATTTTATCATATGATCAAATACGTTGCAACATATGTTCAAATATATTTTATTTCATTACATCATTAAATCGATTTTATGATAAAATACAGTTAACCTTGCGTTGAAATGCTTTTACATTTAGATATGTCATCAAATGTAATTGATGCCAAATTTTAAATATTGAAACATATCGAATTATTTGAATATATCATTATATGCATAAAACAATTTGATAAAATCGATTTAATGATCCACTAAACGTTTAATGATTTGTCAAAATTCTGAATGAAAAAGGAACGGCGTTCCTTAAATATTTTTCTTTATATTTTATATAGCTGTGCTCCAGCAAATCAGACGCGTTTCCCAGAATGCATGGTAAACGGAACTACATCATTCGAAAGTCATCGAGTCCTGGAGGAATACAAAGTCACATGGCCCTTGTGGCTGTATGCAATTTGTATATGTGCTTTCTTCGTTGTCTTCCGATTGGCCGGATATCTCGTACTCAGATTCTACAGGCGTCCAAAGTCCGCCAAATGATGAGGCCTTGCGTTGTGGTATACATTGTACATTCATGTCAACGAAACTGATATGATATTTACATTACACATTGAAAAATTAAAGCCCCACGGTGTATCTAAGCCAGGTAGCTGACTTATAATGATAAGTAAGCCACGTGCAAGTCGGGCGTGCAAGTCACTTGACGGATGTCACACTGGTTTCGTATCAACGATGTTAACATGACAATGTCAGGACAGCCTGATAGTGCATTGTGGTGACTCCAGTGTTTGAAACTGAAAAAAAGACTCTTCGCCTTTGACGTCACACTTAATGGAATGTATAATAACTTTCATACACACTCGATGGTTATATGTATATCGAACGCAAATCTGTATATTTGCAAATATATATTTTATGTTTTTTGCATGCTCATTTGAACAAAATCAGTATGGGAATTTATGCATAAAGCGATAGGTATCCGAACTGAAAAAATCATTAAAAATCAGGGATCCTAGCAATGGTACCCAGTGCAAATTTTGTTTGACCCGTCCGCTAGGTACAGTCTTCTAAGTTTCAGGATAACTTGAGTGACGGTTTTGAATACGTAAAACACAGCGATAACTCACAAAAATTCGTGAAAAATGGAGAAAAAAACGGACTGTGACATTCCTGTGCTCAACCGACCTTTGCATTCACGCTCAAACTGAAGTGTTCTCTGAACTTTACAATATCAAGGTCACCATTGTTTACGACTATCATTACTGTTGTTGCATGCACATATTCCGTTACCGATTTTTCCTGATTTGCATAATTTGTTTAAAATCAGAAAATGAAAGCCCCACGGTGTAGTGGACTGTTTAATACAGGTCGTGTCTAGGTACATGATGTATATTTCCAGTAAGTCGGAGGAGGAACCAACGTACAGGTTGTGACAAGAAGTCGAACATAGTAAAAACAGATAGAAAACTTGGGGTGGGGGGGGGACGGAAGAGTAGGATAGTGCGTACTGTGTTACCTGTTAAACAAATTAACGTCTAGTGGTTTCCAGAAGTGTCCCTATGCAATTTCAAAGGAATTGGCCAATCGGTCTTGGAGAAGATGTTTTAACATTTTACTTAAACATAAGCACAAAATTGAGAAAAAAATCTTAAATTCAGAAGAAATCTTAAATTCATTTGAGTATGATCATTTCGACCTAATTAGTACCTTAACCAAAGGTACATCCCAGCCAAGTTTGAAGTGAACATGATTGACGGTTTAGACACGTCGTCGAAAATGTGAATTATCATTGCAATCCCCATTGACTTGCAGAGTAATAGACGGGTAACCGAATTTTTAAAAAGTCGTTAAGAGCCAGGGATCCAGTGTATCACCACCTACTAAACATCTTTGTTTTATCCTCCCACAAGCTATATTTCTATCAAGTCTCAAAACAATCTGGATGAGGGTTTTGGATAAGATGTAAAAAGGAGAAAAAGCACACAAAAATTCCTGAAAAAAAAATCTGAAAATCTCTGGAGCGTGACCATTTGGAAAAAGTTGGTAGAGACCCACCAAAGGTGCATCCCCAGTAAGTTTAAGGTGCATCTGGTTTGCGGTTTGAGAGAAGAAGTATTAAATTTGAATTTCCACTGAAATCCTCATTGGCTTACATGGTAATCAACAGGGATGCATGCAATAACTGACAGGTACCCAAATTGAAAATTTCGTTTAAAATCGGGGATCCAGAGTATCACCACCTACTGAACAAAGTTTTTTAACCATGCCACAAGCCACATTTCCACCAAGTTTCAGAACAATCTAAGTGACGCTTTTGAAATAAGTTGAAAATAGAAAAAAGGCTCAAAAATTCGTTCAAAAAAGGGAAAAAATTCCAGCGCCACCTCTTAAACAAAGTATGGTTTAGAGGTCCCCAGAAGTGCCCCTATGCAATTTGGAAGCAATTGGTAGATTGGTTTGAGATATTTTTTTTAAGGTTTTGCCCCAAAATGAGCAACAATATCACTAAAAATAATAAAGACAGGCCAGCCGAGTTAACAGTTAAATTGGGACACAACTTGCTCACGACAACAATTATATTTGAGAATTAGCCTGAAAGACATCTTGTGACAACACATATTTGGACCAAAATTAGTCTCAAAGCTTTTATTTTACGATAAAATCTTCTAGCCAGCGATATTTCGCAACAAATATACTTATAACGATTTCTGCCATTATAACCATCGTGTTCATTCTATACGTGTGACATTGCAATTGCAAATCTTTTTTATTTAAGCAGGGGACTTGTAGCAAAATATACATTGAAACCTTTTACTTAAAGACACAAAGAAAGTACAATGTTATGTTTTTAAATAAGAGACAAGTAATTTGACGTTTTCTTTTGCAACGGTTCTCTGGTGCTATGTATGTTAGAACTGATAATCATTAACTCTGCAACAATTCGTATATCAAAAAGAGTAAATTATAGGGATTAACTCTTACCAAAATTTTGCTTCGCAACAACTGCTGACAATATTGTTTTGTTACGCGGAAAGTAAATAGTAGCTTACAGATCGATTTGTTCTATAGACAAAGGGGTTTAATCACGTTTATTGACATTGGGCTCCTCATCACGCCTGGGTCGACAGCCTAAGCCAAAATAGTGCCGTTCTGACGTCGGGCACGGCCTGTTTGGCTTTTACTGCCGGCCGGGAGTAATGAAGAACCCAACGTTCAAACCCCATTCTATCAAGACACGTTTCCTTTTGATATCTAAATAGGCCTATTTGTAGGCGAAGACCGCCTTGTCGCGGAAAAAAAGCGCGGAAGAACCTACGGGAGCAGAGAAATGTCTGAAGTGGCAAAATCGTAACTGTACGTCTTGCCGATAGATCTATCTTACGGCTGAAAAACCGGTAGACTAGTGCGACATTTTCGATATGGGCCAAGTTCCACCTGCAGCACAATTTCCCCGATGATATGATACCCTGTAAAAATCATGAGAAGACCTAGCTATGTAATGGTTGACTACGATTGACCACACTGCATGATCACTGTGCGTGTAGGAAACTGGGCGCCAATAGCCGGGTATGGTTAGATTCTAATCATGGGCAAATTAACGCCGCAGGAATAGGCGAGTCATGATACAATAAATAAATTGACAGTTGTGACTGACATATTCATGTACCAGACTTCAGTTTTTTTTTTTTTTTTTTTTTTCTGAGTGGGTAGATAATAGTCGGACGACATCATGTACATTTATTCATATTTATATATTGATTGCATAAAATTAATGATAGCAACATATCGTCAATTAACGACAACTTTACACTTTTAATGTGTGTCAAGTAGATATTTTATAAGACCTAGTAAATGAAACTAATGAAAGCAAAGGGACACACACGCTCATCCTCCTTGTGTTGCAATAGGCCCTACATATTTTACCGTGCCCATTGGAAAAGCCTTCGGGACTGCTCCAGCCGTAGTTTTCACAGAGGCACATAACATGAAGAGCAAATGCAGTTACTGATTTAATACGTCATCTCTTGGTTATAAATATGTGGAAGTGTGCCTTTGTTTTCATACTTTCAGCAGTTGTGCCAAGAAGTAAATTTCTAAAATCTTGTTGTGTATTGTGTTCGGAGAGCGGAAGATAGGGCGTCATATACCAGAAGAACACAGTCCTATGGAAATATGTTTACGCCTCTCAAGTGGTTTAAACTGAGGTCATGTAACATGGCGTTAAAACATTAAAGTGTTTTTTTTTTATTATTATTTTTTTCCTTTCGAACAAAAACAGTTGTGTTTACAAAGCTAGGCGCCAGAGCCTGTAAATGTCCAGTAACCTGAAGTCAACTTATTGTAAACTCTTTGTCGCCCACATCAGCTGAAAGTGCCTGGATGTAATTTTTTTTATCGTGTTTTGTTCGTTTTTTTTTTTTTTTGTGTGTGTGTGTGTGTGTGTCTTCACTTCATTTGTTTGTTAATATATAGCTTTAGTGCGAAATTGAGGTGACATTAAGTCACAGGTCAACAGCGTAGACTTTCTTTTCTAGCTTAGACTTCTGTTCTAACCGGGGAAGTGTTAAAGTTGTACGTATTGCGTAATTTATATGTCGCGTCGGTGTCCGCGTGGTTCCACAGTCTCAGACTTGGATATTTTGTGACCAGTTCCCACTGGCCTCAAAGTGTAGGGCACTGTGGCTGTGGCCATGATTGACGTTACGAGTGCAGGTTCAGGGATGACACATAATGTTCA
The DNA here is from genome assembly GCA_964020975.1 of Hermodice carunculata. Taxonomy (NCBI): domain Eukaryota; kingdom Metazoa; phylum Annelida; class Polychaeta; order Eunicida; family Amphinomidae; genus Hermodice; species Hermodice carunculata. Next base: position 53,675 of record CAXHWN010000480.1, read on the forward strand.
ACAACTAGTGATATGAACCGGCTCAAAGTTTTGAGTCGGTTGGCATAGGACGTTGAGCCGGCTAAAGTCTGCGACCACTGAGACTATACTGTTGAACCGATTTTGATCTTCATTGAGACCAAAAAACATGTAACATACCTGTCAGGTTGGTATCCATCCTCAGTAGTACATAAATGGATTGTTTTTCCGATATGCAATTGTACTTGTCTCCACGCGCAGCAAATTGGATATCATTTATGTCATCAAATACTTCTGCGAGATATGCAACGGTATAACAGTGAGTTAATTACATATCACAATTGTCGAAGTTGTTGGACGAATACCAACCTACACAGGAGACGATTTATCTCTTTCGGGAACGATCATTCATTTTTGAGCTGTCGTTGAGCAGTCAGCTGAGTTGATTCAACCCATTCCCCTTTAAACCGGCCAAAACTGGCTGGTGGTCAAATGCCGTCTGCTTCAGTGTTTTCAACTAATTTTAACAGTAATAAGAAACAATTTATCAGACAATTGTAAATGAGGCCTATCAGGATCTCGTGCTTCAGGTCAACAGCTTTCCTTGGCATGGATTAGATACTTAATGACCAACTCAATGCCAACAAAAGTTGTTGACTCCGTCTTAATTCAAGGGGGAAAAGGTTAAATCGTGATCTACTTAACATATCTAGCGGTTGAATATGCGGTTCAGCTATACCCATCAACCTTGGTATTGAACATGAAAATTTGCGAAAAAGTGCTTGGCCAGTCTTTAGAATTGAATGGCTGTATTCCAAAGTGGGCTATTTCTGAATATGAGCTTTGGAGTAAGATTAATTTTGTTTTTAAAGTTCCCTTAAAAATTAATGCTGATTTTTATTACACGGTATCCCCCGCAAAGTTTGACTTTGCTAATGACTATGCAAACGCAGTCTACGGGAAGAAAATATCTTTGTCGCATGCATGAAATATATTAAACAAACCCACTTTCACACGAAGTTTTTTCTTTTTTTTTCTTTCTTTCTTTCTTTCTTTCTTTCTTTCTTTCTTTCTTTCTTTCTTTCTTTCTTTCTTTCTTTCTTTCTTTTTTCTGTTTGTTCTAAATTGGGTTATACTGCTAAACTAAATCCATACAGAGTTATTATAAAAACTATGTCGAGATACACAAACCGGCATGTTACCATAATAGTATGCATGCATACAGTACGTGCCTGCCCTAAACGTGCTGGCTGACAGCTGGCCCGTCATGCGTTTGGGCAAAATGGCAACCTTTTCCCTGTACTTTTGAGCTGACAGCTTGCCAAAAACAAGCTGGCACCAAATTGTGGTCACTGGCAACAGGCTACCAACACTTAAACCTATTATTATTATTATTATTATTATTATGATCATCATCATCATCATCATCATCATCATTATTATTATTATTATTATTATTATTATTATTGTTATTATTATTATTTGTTTGTTTTTTCCCCGTAACGATAGCAGATAGTCTGCGTGACTATTTTTTACGATAATAATGATGGTGATAATGATAATAATTTTAATAACTGACTTGGAGAAACATACTATCAGTTACTAACTACCTGTCTGTTCACGGGATTCAAGGAAATATCCACCTGAAAAGATTATTTTGCATCCAATAAAGCCACAGGCTGATTGGGACACAAATCTTTTTCAGGTATATATTTTCTTGTAGCCCCTGAACAGACAGGTAGTGACGATTTCTGTAACCGATAGCATATACTGAAACGGTCTCAGTGGATCGAAGACTAGGCTGATTTATGTATACCCCTAGAGGTCAGCGTGTTGGACTTTACATTTGGCTAGGCGAGTGTGCCGAAGGTAGTGGCTTCGAATCCCATACAGGTCGACATAAATTTATCGTATTTTTCACTTGATGGTGTTTATTAATATCCATGGCATAAGCCTAGTTGCAAATACCTGCCCTGCTACTAGGCAGGCTACCAAAGATGGGATACAAGGAATTCTCACTTGCCTTTAAACCAATCAGAGAACGCAAATGTTAACCATAAACAGGATAAATACATGCATTGGGGTATCAAATTTACACAGAGATTTACAGATGGACCTAAAGAGATATACATATACAGTATAATTATGGATGAAATACAATATTGGGCCTATGCTGGGATACACTAGGATCCTCTTTCTTTGGAACAGCATGCTGCGCCATAAGGAAGGTACCTATGCAATTGTCAAATAAGTTGTCGGGGATTGTGTCCAGGGGTTCCAAAACATCACTTCAATGTGCGTGTTACTCGCTTGCACGGTAACTATGGAGACCGTGTCGACTAAAATCTTTAAAAATAATATTTTTCGTGGATGGAATGGTGTGATACTATTTTCTCTGTACTCATGCCCATTCCTCATGCGTGAAGCATAAAATAAGCATGGTTTTGTATGGTTATAAGTAGTGCGGGTACATTGTGCCAATTAATCTGGCGCGAGTCAAACTATTTAGAATGTCAAGTGCAGTCATGTTGCTTGTCAGTGATAGTACCACAATCACTTGATGATCGTTCTAAATAAGTTCTAGTCTTTTATTGGTCTCTATGAGGTTAAGAGAAGTTCCGTTCCACTTCGCGCCACTTCAACCCTCTAAATCGTCTGCAGACGGACAAAGACAGAGTCCTACATAGGCCTAGGCCTAGAGTAATGTCGTTTTCCAGCTCAATATTCTCCTGTCTGGAGCAGAAAGGGTAGTTACGTATACAGCCCAAACGCTGGTAAATATACCATACGATCTGCAGAGGCGTAGGCCTATTAGGTAAACAAAACAGCATTTCTATTTTTAATACTAGTCTCTGCAATGTGCAAAAGAAGCATGACTGCGACGAATTGATGGGTACGATGCATCAGAGAAAACTGCGTCTTCTTGTAGCCGCATTTTGCAGTCAGGCAAACAGGCCCGGGCACGCGAACGTCGTCCAAACTGTAACACGACCCTTACGGCTGACCATGTCATCAGGGTCGCCTGGCAAGGTAACCTTCCAGCATAGATATATGAGTAGGCCTAAACATGTTATTATCTGCGTAGGGCCTATCCTGACCTGGTTGTTACATTATGCTTCTTTATCCTGGTTTGAAAATAGTTGAAATTCCCGAAATGGGGAGAAATCACAGTGAAAACCATGCAGATTCTACGTATTGACACAACGTTCTGGTGAATATGCCATACATAAGATGCGATTTGTTGCTTACAAGCGTTGATTGATTGGCAAACAAATGTGTATTGGACAACCGCATTGGCTCTGACGTACTGTGGGGGACTCAAAATTACTAATATCGCCCGGCCTGGTTTATATAAGTACCTGCAATATGGCAAGCCATGTGCCTGATTATTAAAAAAAAAAAAATAATAATAATAAAAAAAAGACAATAGGGGTTTTCATGATGGTAAATGGCATCTAAAGGCAGGTTTTTTTTTTTTTTTTTTTTTTTTTTAAGTGAGTTGTTTACATATTTCAGGCGGGGACCGGGGGTGGTAGGTGCTTCGGATGCTCCAGCATCACCCCTTCCCCCGTTCCATCGCCTCCCCCCCTTTTTTTTAACAGTGTAATCTTCCCAGATTGGCCCAGAGTACACCAATTTGCATGCCCAAATTCAAAATGTTTCCGGGGGGCACGCCCCCAGACCTCCTGGTCCTGCTTTGCGCCCTGCGGGGACTCGCTGGGGCACTTCTACTTCTGAAGTGCAGATCTCAGCATGCCCACCCTCTTTCAAAATCCTGGATCCGCCCCTGTGTTTCAACCTGCTTCAATACATTCAGAAATCGAAAACCTTGAAACCCTGAGTTGCAAATGCGTAGCTTGTTATCAAACTTCTTTTTGAACAGCATGTGTTGTTGTGCCATCTTAATTCTTACTTATTCGATGTTACTCATGGTGATTCAATAATTGAGCGCTGCGTGATATTTGTTGATAAAAGGTAGCCAATCAGCGATCCTTCCAATATGATGTATAAGTTTTTATGATCGATCTGGTTTGGGTTCATCTTGCCATTCTTGCCATCTACTATGGATTCCAGGAGGAGCCTTGTGGTGTAGTCGTGGTTCACATATATCCTATGATGCAGTTTTTTTTAACACATATTGTAACATGTTCAGTACAAAGCTGTGGGATCCAACAAGTTATGACGCACTGCCCCACACATTCTAGTTTCATTTGGAAGTCCCAAAATCAAACATAGCTCACAAAAGACTACCGTCTTTGATGCAATATATGTGATGTATACTTATAATATATATATAAAAAAAGTCTACCGGACGGAATAATGAGACAAGATGCTCGCCAGGGACAGTACTGAAACTCATTTTCGTTAATTCTCAGGTCAAACTATGCTTTAGCTGTCTAAATCGGTAATGATATTTCATAACGGCCTTTGGATGTAAAAATTGCCATTTACGTTGAAACAGTTGTATTTTATGATTACAGACACACGACAGTTGCTCATTATAGTACAATTTGAGTGTCTGCTGCGGTCGCGGTAACACATGGCAGTAATAGATTGTCGTGAAATTTAGCAAAATATTGTTGCAATACATACATATGATTGAAAGCCTTTGACTAGTATATTAATATTGACTACGTTTTCAGATTTACATCATTGTAAGACCGTTTCGCATTATGTTCATTGTGTACTCAAAACATTACGCTATGAACCTTTACTGTTACTGTTTTTTATTGTGTGATTGTGCCCCAACACTAAAGTTACTTTTTTTAACAAGATGCGTCACGAATAATTTATGTGTTTGGTTCGACATTCCCCCCAAATTCATGTTTTTCATTCCTAAAATTTCCTGAAAGTTCACACATGTGCATGACCCGGTCACACAGCAGCGGGAAAGTGTGTTGCGGGAGGCCTTGTGATGCAATGGTCTGGCTCCTGTCAATTTTGACTACATGAAATTGGGGCCGAATATATCAAAGTTTGGCTAAGTACAGACACAGGACACATACATGGGGGAGTACAAGCGCATTACATGCATTTAGTAACAGAAGCCTCTATTTATGCGAACAGTTATCCGGGAATCACGTATCAATTTTTGCGAAGCACTTTCCGCCAAAGTATTTTGCATTGTGCAGTGCACAGACCTAGACTGGAAAACGCCGGCCACAGAAAATGGCAGGTATGTTGAATTCTGAAAATGCATAATGTGTTTTTTAATCCTGGGATGCCTCATGACGCCATATTGTATCACGCTTTGGACTGGGGAATGCAACTTTTTAAGTTATCGTCCGATTCTTCTGTTTAAAGTATTCAATGGAAGCGCAACAATCAAATCATTTTTCTGTTTTTTGTTTTCGAACTAGTATAATTATGTTTTAACAGACACCGAAAAAATACAACTTTTAAATTACCGGTTGCTGTCTACAGTGCTGTACAGTGGAGTACAGGTTTTCTGGCGAAAGCTTGCCTGCTAAACATCTTTCGTGGTAAGTACTACGCTCCCTCAGAGTAAAAATAAAAAACCCAATCGGTCTTATGAGGGGATAAAGCAAAGAAACACACAAACAGACTGGGTACACAGAAGTTGACACTCCGTTCGGCCTTTAGCTATTTATGCGTGAACGTACCAAAGAAGCGTAAAATTCTGTATGCTTATTAACCACCTGATTGTCTGATTAAGGGTATATCGGGAAATGTTTTAGGTTTCAACAGTTTTTTTCTATACACAGTCACTGTAGATCAAAATAAATTAAAACTGCAGATGTTCTGCCAAAAATTATAAGCGGTGACTGAGTAAATTCTCGACCCGCCAAAATGCTTCATGTTTACGGTTTAATTAATGTAGCTCACATAGAATATCAAATCAAGCTTTGCATGCATATATATATATATATATTAAGGTAGAAAGTGATTTACACAATTCTTTATTGCAAGCTTAAAGTTGTTTTAAAATAGACACGCGAAAAAATAAATGGTAACCGTTGGCCACAAACCGAGGGCGTCGAAGTAGGAACGCTACATCTTGCCAAACTGACCTTGCCTCCATAGCAGACTTTCTTGGGGCAGCCCCAGCGAAAATGGAATTGGCTCGCCGGGCATAGTTCGTTATACGCTGGCAAGAACGTCTGTTTAACAGGCAAAAACAGACCAAACTCCACGTGCTTTTCAATCCAAAATAGAACCTATTCTTAAAGTTCTATCCGGTTAAATGACGGGGCTTTTTATCGGCTGTGGCCGGCAATGTATGTATGTATGTATATATATATATATATATATATATATATATATATATATATATATATATATATATATATATATATATATATATACAGCCGACAATGTATGTATGTATGTATATATATATATATATATATATATATATATATATATATATATATATATATATATATATATATATATATATATATATATATATATATTCAATGTACGTCGCTTTCATAATTTACTAAAGCGAGATATCGTATAAGCTATGGTATTTCCAACATCAGATAATATATTGTCATCTGAACTGCTAGTGAAGCTGCCCGAAAAATTCGAGCTACCTAGCTACCCGAATTTAGCACGTTTAGCCTGTTCAGCCATCAATTCAGCTAAGCCCTGACTGTAACAAATTCCATTCAAGTGAAAAGTGTAGATCAAGGTCTGATCAGCAGAAAAAACTCGGGCATATACATGAATCTGGACCATCCTACAGGATGAGTCGTTTAAGCACAATGCTGATAATTGAAAAACGCACAAGCATTGAGATATTGTACTTCTACATATTATTATAATGTTGGGCGAAAAGGATATTTTACCTGTTGTAGATCTTAAAACACAACATGCCCAAAATATCAAGCTCATGACCCAGTTGTTTCAAGAAGGGAAAATAGCGACCATGATCTCAGAGCTATACGCAAAGGACTGTAAAATATTGGTGCCGGGTATGGATACACCTGTGGAGGGCAATGATAATCCAAGTAGGCGAATACGTTTTCATCCTCATCACGATAAGATAATCATTATCATGGCTATCATCGTTGCAAACATCATCATCATCATCATCATCATCATCATCATCATCATCATCATCATCATCATCATCATCATCATCATCATCATCATCATCATCATCATCATCGTGGATTCGTATTTTTTCTAGAACAAGCAACAGTATTTTCATTGTCGATAGAACCACCAAAAGAAAAGTCCTGTGGCGAAGCTTACTTACAGAGATTGCACCAGCAGCCAATACAATCTGGTTACACATAGATTAATGTAGACTGGAACAGGTCAAAGAATAAAGTTTGCACAGGTTTGGTTCAAGAAAAATATTAGATGCACTAGTTTCAAAAATAAAAAAAAGCAATGACAGGCCACTGATTATCAGAACTGGAACTGTTCCAGAATTGGAAGGTAATGGCTTTGGACAAAGCAGCATGTAATCCAAGTTCGGATTGGTTAACAGGTCCATTTGTACCTTAATTGTTCCCAAATGTACCCTGTAACAAAAATAAAAAACGCGTCCAAAGCAGCTATGTGCAGTCAAAGAATACATAATAGCCAATACCAATTTGATCTTTTGACTGAGAGCTTAACATCTTGATCAAAGGGCCAATCCACAGCAAGGAGTGAGTTGGAAGTCGTCAGCTGTATCTCTGTTTATAAAACATCACGCTTTCTCAAGCTATGATTGAAAGTTAAGGGCAGACATGCAGACATGAAACATTCGCAACTAGAATGCCACGCTCAGTCAACAAAATAGCAAGCTGTTGGGACTGCTGTGAGATGTAAAGGTGTTAAACTGACGTCATCCTTTAAGATGTCTGAACTAAGCCACACGGTAATGATTAACCGAAATGCATTTAATCCAACTCCTTTCAGTATTGATTGCGGCCTTGAACAAATACCGGGAGGATGGAGCTGTGACCTTTGCCATTGACTTAGATGAACTTCTGGACCTGGGAGAGGTTGCAGTGGAAAGAAGTCACTTTAAATTTATCAAGGCGGATGGGACAACCCTTTCCCAAGGACAGTGTGTATCAACACTCATTCGTTTGTTCAGTTATGACATTTGCATCATTCAGTTATTCTCGTCCTTAAATTAACAGCGTGAGAGCTTCGGAGATCCCCCCCCCCCGCCGAAACATTCCAAGTGTATATACATGTATAACCCAGAATAATTGAAATTGTAATCACTGGTGTTTTGACATGCAGTCCAAAATAACCTTTTAAAAATCTGGTCTATGGCCATGGAAATTAGGTAAATGTTTACCATTTCATTTGCAATTTAAACCCAACTGTTACAGAGGGCAATAAATATGTTTTACATGAAAAGGCAAATTATTCTGCCTGGAATAATCATCTGGGAATTTCTTTAGTTTTGAAAAATGAATTCCCTGTTCAGGAAATTGAGCTATATACATGTAACTGTCAGTTAAAATGTAATTATCAACGTTTTGAATAAAACAGGGCGGTCACCACATTGAAGTCGAATTTATATAACATAGTATTCCCATCAACTTGGAGCAAACGCAATGGAGCTTGAAATCATTCAATTTATCGGTAACCACAGCTATGTCCCGAAACATTAGGACACAGACTGTAGCCTTTCTTAACGCTCTCTGGGTCCTGAGCGACTGCCAAGTCGGCTGGGTAAACTGCTTAGAGGAAGGGCTATGTTATTCTCAAGTGTTTCTTCTCGTATATGCACTGAAAAGTTTTGATGGGTTCGACGCACAACAGAGGAACCAGGTATTTCCGATCTCCAGTGATTGCCAATGAAACACTTACCCCGCCACCGCTCCCCATTTTTTACATTTAATGGCAAAATGCAATTACCATATTTTTGTTACAAGAGGGATCGATAACAAAGGTAAATAGCTGAAAGGAAAATGTATCGCTTTCACCAGCGGGCACACGATATTGAACTATTTTACGCATTGCCAAATAGATTATAAATTAGTTTAAAAGACGCTACCCGAGCTACCCTTAGAGCTTAAATATGCAAATTGTTTGATAATTTTCGAGTTACGGACAAACCGTTTTTACTTCTAAGTTGGCCATGTTATGGTAAAAGAAGGTGACAGACATGTACACTTGAAACACATCAGTTTTTCTACTTTGGTACGTGCATTCTCTTTTGATTTATAAGCATGTCGGTGGGTATACCAGGCGGACTTCTTGGACACTGCTTTCACAAAACGCGACACCAAAAGTATGATATAAAACGTAAATATATTTTTTGTGATGCTGGGGGGAACCATACAATCTTGACGTTTATGTTTTATATAGTGTAAATTAAAAGAGCAGGTCGCGCCAGGACCTTCCACGGGGGTCTTAATCATGAAAATCGGTCAATATTTCAAGTTACAGGTGAATGTGTGTGTTAAAATATGTCACAATAGGAAAAAAACAGGTCAAAAACACAAATGAAATATCAGGTGGTTAGCCTCTGTATGCACACTGTATTATATTGCAAGGGCGTCTTAGTAGACAAAGTACTCTTTGATATTCTCCGTTCATAAAACCGAACATGAGGAACTTGAAAGTGGTGTTTTACACTTCGTAAGGTATAGTACGCTTACGTTTACTTCAATGACGATAACCGTTCTGAAAAATTTCCAATATTGCAGAAAACAAATCAAAAGTAGCATTACGCATCTCCTCTAAAGGGCAAGCTTCTAAAGAATAGCATTTGAGCATTACTGATAGTGGTCGACTGGTTTGTGCAGAAAAGAGTAAACAGAGATATGAATGGAGGACCTGGGATCTGTGTTAAACCAAAACCCACCGAATGGCACTGAGTCATGAGCGCAGCTATGAAAAAGGAGCAGATCATGCTGTGAGAAACTTTTGGTAAAAGCCACTTACACTTTGTTACGACCACTGTTAAGGGCACATATTGGGTGTGAAGCTGGGTTTTTTGGTGAGTTTTGTCTGACAATTTTCTGCACATAGCGCCGCTTAAATCACCCCACAAAATACACAAAATACACATAGGGAATATCCTCAATTAAAGTAGGCCACACAAAATGAAGATTTTCATATGAGTTATAAGTAGCTTAATAACACTTCAGCAAAAATTAGAACCCGTATTTTCTGTGCCGGTATTAATTTTCTCAAATGTAGCATTCAAACACATTTATATAAAAAAAATTCCTTGAACGAGATTTCAATTACCCCCCCCCCAAAAAAAAAGAAGAAAAGAAAAAGAAAAGAATTAAAAACTGTCGTCTGAAACGTAAAGCAAAAATTAGTACGGGAGGCAGACAATCGTCCTTACGATTTTCGTGGAGGTGGAGCTGCTTACTGACCCGGACAAAGAGTTGGGGTTCGGTTTCCATATGATTCTGCTGATATACATGTATGGGCAATCTGCAGTTCAGACATCACTTTAATTCACGCTGTCAACACACCTGTTGAAACTCCCAACAATAACAATTGATAAAGATGTAATTTGTGCACTAGATACTGTTATCAAAGAATCTCAAACAAACAGGAGAGAGCCCTACTGGGTTTTGTCGAGGGCGATGTTGTGTGCAGGTATTATTTTACGGTTTAAGGGCAAGGTACAGTTTTACAACATTTAACACATAAAATGCGACTTTGCTCTAAACATTTGCTCATATACACTAGACTTTCCATTTGAGATCATACTAACTATGTATTTTCCAAGAGTACACATTTGGATTGCCTCCTAAGCATCCCCCTGACTCGCTATTTGTTTCGGTTGTGGGCGCTCGCCCGACGAGCGCCCACATCAGAAACAATAGCGACTCGGGGGATCCTATGGAGGCAAACATTTGGATTAAGATACTAAAAATAAGAAACTCTGTAAGTGCTAAGAAATTGAATTTCAGTTGCTTAATTACAAACCTTTAATTATACCCGTTTTGCGGAAAAAAAGAGAAAACTAGCGCAAACATCAAAATGGGGGTGATTATGTCCTTATTAGGAATTAAAGAGTACACGTCCGGTAGCAAAGCGCTATTTTAAATTTTGGACAAGAGTTTTCCTTCAAAATTTACAGGATGTTTAAATTAGAGTTAAAATATATATACTTTTTTTTATTTCAAACAGCAATAAAATTACAACTAAGCCCTTTAAAAAATATATATATAATACGAGAGCTTTATATGTTCTTTCATTTGACACAAGTGCCTCCGACTGTGCCCAGGTGATAAGTTAAACTGACGTCAAAGAAGGTAATGCGTAAAAGGGAAAGAGCATCTATTTTAAACATGTTTCAGGAAATTTTCAAGTTACTGAAGGCCTAACAAAAATATATATGTGGTTCCGGTAACCCGACCGACCCTAATGAAAAAGCCCGACCCTAAAGAAATTTTACAAAACATAAAAAAAGTTTCAAGTCGCCCTTCCCTTATAAAAATTGATCGACCCTGGCTAAAAGATTTTATCGATAAAACGGTCGTCGTTTGCCGTTATTATGCACAAAAACCAACTCAAACACAGCATTTGATTTCAACTTGTCTAGAGGGTTTGCTTGGACCGGGGAAACAGCATGGTTGCATAGCCACGGTTGTTCGGTGAAACAGCATAGTACCAGCATTGCTGCATAGCTATGGTTGTTTTGGTCCGTGATTGTTATCGTAATATTTCGTAAGGTTCCATGTGTCTGTTCTCCAAATTACCAGGGCAACCGGTCACTAAAGTAGTTTGAAAACATGACTTAGTATCTTAACTTAAATCTGCCCGCTCGGATCTGTCTGAAGCAGTTATCATCGTTTGTTACAAATTCAAATGCGACACGATACTCTGGCAAATTATGCACGTGTTGGTGAGCGCCACTTTTAACATGGCGCAATTCGTTGAGGAGTTGCACAAAAATACGTTTGATTTAGACATCAATACATTGTACATTACAATGAAAAATCTTTATAATGACACCATTGTTCCCGAAGAAATGTGTTAGATAACTGAATGTATCAGATAAATGAATCATATAACAAAGAAAATAAACCTTTTCCGATGAAAATTTGTGTCATTATATTGAGTATGTCGGATATCTGAGTGTCATTATAATTAGGTTTCACCGACCGACCGACCTGGTGACCTTCGGGATTTGGTCAAGATTATCCATCTTCTAAGCTGACCAAGCCCTTATTGAGGACTCTTACCACTTGCAATATTAAAGTCATAACTTAAATTCTGAGTTACAATGCAACTATACAAGTTCATTAAAGTGACCTTGTGACCTTTGAATTTTGGGCAAGGTCACCCACCTTCAAACTTGACCTAGCCCCAGATAAGGACTATAATTCTGCGCAATCTACAGGTTCCATCATAAAAACTTTTTAAGTTATCGTGCAGAAACCAAAACTTACTACAATGCGTCCGTGACCTTGGAAATAGGTTTAAAGTCAGCCACCTTCATACTTTACCTAACCCTCAGATAGTAGTACTATCAAAGTCCTATGTTAAAACTTTCTTGAATTATGGTGCGGGAACCAAAGTCCCCGTACCGACCGACCAAGCGACCGACTTGGGCAAAGCTATATGTCCCACTTTTTGAAGGGGGGGGATAAAAATTCACGAAAAATGATTGTAGAGTTGGCATTGGCGACGTGAAAATTACCAAGAACAGCCGGGACAGCTTGAAATGATTTAAAACTGCGAATGCGGTAAACATAATGAAATCGGAGAACATTTTCCCTCGGCAGAAAGCATTGTATACATTCTGAAATGCTGTTTTCACTTTTCTTAAATGAAATGCCACGATTGAAACGAGTTTCTTGCGTGTGGCAGCATTGATAACAAGTGTCCCGTCCCCTTCAGTAAAGGTTGCTTCCCGTTGTGAAGCAATTAAACTACTGTTTCCCATCATTTATACAAGAAGTGTCCAACCTGATCGCGTAACACTATTGTGTAAACCTTGCAGCCGATTTCCCGCTTGAATTGTTGCGTTTGTTGATTATCTCGGGTAACTTCGACCTAGTTTAAAAAAGTTAAGCAAAATACATGGAGTCATTTTAGACAGGGAGGTGAATGAGATACACCTCCCTGTTTTAGAGCACCATTTTGAAGAGATAGTGAAAATGGGACTGTGATATTCACACCATAACAGAGTGTCTAAGTATTAACATGTGACAATATGGATCGTTTTATTCAGGCCACTGGAATATGGAGTAAGTTTAGAGTGTATTAGAGTAAGTATTTTAGTGCAGTTTTATGTTCCCGGCTATAATGATGTTGTATACCCCATTTTCACTTAAATACTGCGAGTTTTTTTACGTAGATTTTGATAAATATAACACCTTTCTATCAATATATATAATTTAATTTAAAACGTCCACAAGTTAAATATTTTTCATGGAAGTGTGGCCTGGATGGTAAAGCCAAGCGATAACAGCTTTACGCGAGTACGGAATGAAATAGGGTCACGTGTGCTGAGGACAATAGCCATATTGAATGTATCTCGTATATCCTTAAGAGAATGTTTGTTAATGGTACATTACTTTTTTTTACAGGAGCGTCATTGTGTGGAAGAAAATAGCTGAAAAGTGGTTCGTATATATTGACATATTCAACCAAAGCGCGTAAAATGTGGAAAATATCTTACAAAATATGGCACAAGGGGACAAGGAACCAGATCACCATGTGTCAACAGCGCATGCATGCGCAATATATCTTGCACGTAGCACTGGCGTCAAATCAGACTCGGAACAGATCATGTGGGGTTTCACAAGTGGCTCGCTTCGAATTGCCCTACTATGGACTGTGACTGCATCAAGTTACAAGAAAGGCCGGTTGATCTGTTCATAAATTTGTTCAAAATCACATGGGATCACAACAACTAAGTACGGCACCTGTATGCATACGCTATACCTAGCGGTCGAATAAAAACATGGTTTGCATTAGGGGAATACACGCCCCGTCTGTAATATGCGCTCATGAATCCATGCTGACATTTTAAAGGCTACTGAATGAAATATATATATATATATATAAACATATATTCGATATTCCTGTTCAGAATACGGATGAGTATGACTAAAAAAACTGACTACCAAACGGCTTTTCCCGATAGATCACGACATGAAATATTATTCAATACACTGGAGAGATTGTCCATTGGCGAGAAACATTAACATTAGCAGAATTAGATGGTATTTCATATGCAGACACTTTTGCGAGGATAGAACATTTCAAATTGTGTAGAAGAGGCAATCCTTATTTATCAGATAAGGCTAGGGAGAGGTAAACGTGTATTTTCGGTACCATTTCCAGGAACGTAACAAAATTTTACTTTGTGACTGTGGACGGCATGAAATGAAATGCTACAAGAATGCTCGAATAATCCATCAGTTAAAACTACAAAACATTTTCTCGGAACACCTGGAGACCATAATTTTATAACGTCCTGTTTGTCCAAATATTTTCATCCCTAAATGCTCTTTCATCCACATTTGCAATCCCATAATTCCATAATTCCTTGCAATCCCATAATTCCCTTTAATTTACACACAATCAGGAATATACAAGCAATGAAGAAGACGAGACCGTGTAATAAATAATAATAAAATCAATCAACTACGTGCATTAGTGAAAATTATCATCAATCAATAAGCACCGGAATCAAGTCTTGATGAGGCAAACTGTCGGAAACCTTTGATGGGTATAGAGCCTCTTTCAAATTTTCACAGTGGAGTATCTGCAACTCTGATGCACATACCAACTAAAAACGTATCTAGGTAGCAGAAACGAGGCGTTTTGCTTTATCCTAAATTGACTTAATATAAAATGCTGTATTTGCAGTCAAGAACTGTGCTGAGGAAAGCGCATCCAACAAAACACAAAAAATCTACCATGTAGCCAACTGGGTATTCCATACTAACATACCTAAGAGGTAGTGGCCAATAGATGAACCAAAATAAATGCATACATGTATAAGCTGTTGCATATATATATAAATAAAACAAGCCAGGTTCAGGTTTCACGTTATATATTTGTTTTTATGTTGTAAAATCTAAACAGTTTATGCAGCTGCAAACTTTTGCATTCTGACAGGAAAAGCTCGAAGAATCGCTTTAAAGCGTAAATAATCCTGCTACCACAGTGCTTCGGCTGCGTTTTTCGGTGAAAAAACAGAAGTGGCTGCTTAAAGGTAGTTTTTCTGCACCTGAATCTTAAAGTCTTCCGACTTTTGTAAGAGTTGCATGAGGTCACGTCTTGGTTTGGGTAACTCTAAAGGTACTGTCAATACTTGTTTACGCACTGTCTCATCCTTTGCCAGGATCTGTATCCAGAAACAGGCATATGAATATGCGATATGGTTGATAGTTCCAAGCAGTAACCAAGCAAGTGTGCGAATTTGCTTGTATACACAGCGCTGCTCTCTCCCTCCCCCCCTCTCTGCCTCTCGGTCTCTCTTTCTTTGTCTCTCTCCCCCTCCCTCCCTCCCTTAATTTAAGGCTAGGTATGCTGGTTTTTGACTGAAATGTATTTTGACAGTGAATTCGAATCCACAAATCATTTTCATAATTCAAATAATCAGGATTTTTTCCGCGGAATGAGCAATCAAAGGCTAAGCCTTGCCTTTGGTCTTAAGTCCTACGAAATTAAGGTAGCCCGGCCAGCAAGTACAGTCTACAGGACTTCAGGCTATTCAAATTCTCATCATTATGGCTATCCTCATCATCACTATCACTGATGTATAAATATGTTCCTCCATTTTGGGAATTTGCTGCTCAAGTCGTCATATTTTCATCAATTTGCTGTCTTTGGTCGTCTTAAGTATCGCAGGACCAGATAGCCAGCCACTCGAGTAAGAATAAAAAATCCGAATATGCAGATGATATATATCCACGTCGGCCATGCGACTTTGTATTCTTGGAGGATTCGAGAACTTTCAAATGTTGTAGTTCCATTCACCAAGCATTCTGGGAAACCTGTCTGCTTTACTGGAGCACATCTGCAAATTACAGGAAAGAATGTTTGGATTAAATAATAGCAAATGAACAATGCCAAAGTCGTTTTTGTGGGCTCTAATAGTTTTATGAAAAAATCAGAACAAAGTTGCCACAGTCTCATTCATGACTTATAGCTGAAATTGGAAAATAAAAACATGTCCACAGTGCAAAACATAGCCAGAGCTGTTATGCGCTTGTTTGTGGCACGCAGCCCAGCACAGTAAGTCGTACACTCCCGGGCTAGCTCTTAACCTCAGCTCTTGACTCAATACGTGTGCACTGGGCATCCAGAAGTTTCTTCGAAATTGTGTGACAAAATTGACAGAAGAAGGCCGGCGATATTTGACATTATCGATTGCCAACCAGTTTGTGTCGAACAGTGTTACCAGAGATGTAAGCTAGCCCACAAAATCTGCAAAGGCCCATCTATTACTGTCGCTGGATACCAAACCCTCCCATTGACTCACCTTATAGGGGGAGAATCAGCGAATTCCAAAATCATGCATGCATGGAACGAATAGTGTATGATAGACAGGTACTTAATCCAATCAAACCAGACAGGAATATTGCGTTGAAAATACCCTCCTGTAAAACACACCATGATGTGAAAAAGCATGTCGTGTATAAGGTTATATGAAGCACTATGGGAAGTAATATTACAAATTTCATCAGTTACTTCATTGAACTGTTTCAGTACTAGCTTCGACTAATGTCGAACTGCTATCAGTTATAATAAGGATGCTAGATTTATATTTTATGTTCGGACCGAGCGGGGCTCGAACCTGCAACCTTTGGCACCAGTCGCCTAGCTGAAATGGGAAACGCACATATTCACTCGACCAAATCCCCATTCTCAATAAAAGAATGGTTCAATGGAGGTAGTTATGTGTGAGTGCCATATCAACACGGTTATACATTATAAGTACTGAGTCGGCATTTATTTCCAGAATCGGGGACTTAAATCCACCAGCGTTAAGGAAATGCCGATATTACTTGTGGAAGGACCGTTCATTCAGGTACCAGCATATTTCCAGATAATGTGATGGTCCAGGTCAACAGCTTTCCTGGGCGTGAGTTGGGTCCGTTGCGTCCACAGCGCGTCGAGGAAAGCTGTTGACTCAGATAAAAATCTTGGCAGTGCAACGGTTAAAAGTTCAATCAAAGCACATTGTCAAACAAAAATGGAAACAAGTGATGGTTAAAATATAATTGTCGACGACTGAGCTTTTTGTGCAAATTTAACGGTATTAGATACTGCTATGCAAAATATTAATCTCAAGACCCTGAATTCAGGGGCATTCTGATTATTACAAAGTGAAATCTCCATCACTACGGGATAGCTTTAGAAGCTTAAATTTGATAATATACGGTTTCAAAATCAAACTGATTAAAGTACATACCATATGATTGCTGGATGCATTACGTCTAGGGTAAACGACTTTTGTATTACGCATTGCCAAATACACAAAATTCATTTACATGCATAACTAGAATCCACAATATCCTACCGCTTCGCTTTTATATTTTTTATTTCAAATTATAAATATCATAACTTGACAAAATGTTCAAATCGCACATGTTCATACTTACCCGCTAATATCGTTGACACCACATATACGGTGGCCATGGTTATGCTTGTCTGGAAGTCCAGAACAGCGACACCAATCAAAATGCCGACTCCCTAAAATGCATTGAAATTGTACTTTACAATATGTTTATTTTATATGGAATAAACAATGTTTTAATGTGTGGAAGTCTTTTGCGCTGCGGGCTGTATGTAAAGATTCACGTAAGAATACGTCTGTATGATATTCAGGATTCGGGTCCTCACACAATGTAGCATGTTGCCTTCAGTCTGTTTTAGATATAAAGTCATCTCAAACTAAATGAAAGACTACAGTTACAAGTCTGGCTACAGATTGGCCAGAAAGCAAGACATCGAGAACACGTGGAGGCCCAGGCATATTCTGTAAAGTGGTGCATACTCTGCCAAAATACACTCACCTGGGCTGCCAATGCGGCCAGAAGGGTAACGCCAAGCGTAATAAAGTATGATGACACATTATTGAGACCTGTCATCCAATAAACTATGGTCATGAAGACTATAGGCATAATCAGGTAGAGGGGAAGTTCACTGGTCAGTTTTGCCAAGTAGTAGGCCGATAATCTGTAATACCCGGATGCACGTTCCTTATTGACTACCGCCCTTTCGTCCACAACTGAAAACATGTGAGTATTCAACATCAACATTTCCTCCTTAAATTCACAGAATACAATAACCTTCAGATGAATGAAAAATGAATAGATTATGCAGGTTTTAAACTTACAGAGGACTATTATCGTGTGAAAAATTCACCCTTTGTGACTTAAAAAAAGGCTAATATCGGCAGGTGGCCAAATGTCGCCTGTTTCAAAGTGTTTGACCGATTTCAACAGGAATGAAAACAGTTTGAATGAAAATTGTATGCGAAACCTACCGAGATAACCTGGCCCAGATCAACAGCGAAACCTAACGAGATAATATGACCTAGGTCAACAGCGAAATCTACCAAGATAACATGACCTAGGTCAACAGCGAAACGTACCAAGATGACATAGCCTTGGTCAAGAGCGAAACCTCCCAAGATATCATGACCTAGGTTCACAGCGGAACCTCCCAAGATAACATGACCTAGTTCAACAGCGAAACCTCCCAAGATAACATGATCCAGGTCAACAGCGTGCCTTGGTGTGGGTTGGGCGCTCAGGCCCAAAACAACGCCAAGGAAAGTTGTTACCTCAGTCTTAATTCACGGGTTAAAGTTGTAGGCTGAAAGTGTTCGGGAGATTTTGTGCAGAAATGTCAAATGTCCCAAGGAGGCATGGCTAGGCGAAAAACAAACACATTACTTCTGCAAAATCACACATCTAGTTAATTTAAACCTCTTTAGTAAGACAAAAAAAATCGAAATGACAAGTTTAAATATCGTAATAAGGACAAGAAATACCAGAAAACAAAAACAAAACAAACAATAACAAAAAAGTAGTTACGTTTCAAATATCGTAATTTTGCAGAGAAAGTCATAATTACGAGTTTAAACTATAGTGATCTAATTAGGCTTCCGGAACTTCAGTAGCGTCACAATAGACAATCCGACAACCCAAAACTTACATAAAACAAATATGCATCCAGGTGACTGACAAAATCGATAACACAAATTTCAGCTTCCAACAGGAACTCTCAGACAAGAGTATAATTTGCGTTTCTCTGTTAAGCATGTTCCCAGTGCATATTTATTTCACCGTTAAGTTTATTCGTTTCTTTTTCTATCACAACTATGTTTCATGCATTCTGGCTTCTGCCAATATTTGAAAATGTGGGACAAGTAGTCTTCAAGTAAAATGTGATATTCATAGGTAGATTCCATTGTATTTGGGTTAATAAACAGATTAAATGATACGAGTTTGGATCGGTACATAGTAAATGTCATAATGTGGATAGCTATGCAAAATCACTTGTCGTTCAATGCTGTGACGATAACTTCGACTTGAGCGACAAAGGGTTAAAATGTCAACACATTGCATCTTTTTCTACAGTTGAAAGAAATGTGATACTTACATGCACTGATTGCATCTATCAGTGGTTGGACAATCCAAAATGTATTTGCAAAGAAGAACTGTAAAACACAAAAGGACTGTGACGGCCATGTTGTCAGCTGACCTTGCATGCACTTACTTGTACATGTAATTGCCAGCATAAATTACAGTGGTGTACGTGTTTTTCTGTTTGGTGAATTAACCTTTACCTTGGTCATTTTTGGTTGAAGCATCATTGCAAAAAAGACAAATCTTATATTCACGATACGTAGTGAGACGGTAGATCGTTGATTTAAATTTACGAAACTAAGCTCGCCCTCTGTTCTTGGGAGTATGGTCAAAAATTGCTTAGATGCATTCATAAAATTTATTGAGAATAACCCATGCGCGAGTATACAAGAACAATGGCTTAATTGGCCTGTTAATAGCTGAATACACAAGTCACGTCCCAATGGTCATCAAGTAAATTATCCAAGTCTATTATCAAATAAATCTGCTATATTGGTTCCCAATGTGGACAGTGGGTATCCATCTGCTGTTCAAATATGTAACTTAAACAGGAGCTTTCATTCTACGCTTGTACATACAATCTGAAACCCAGAATGAATTTACCATTATGTGGATAATGTACTGCACCATGTCAAACGACAGATGGTGCCACTTGCAACGAGCCATGTTGCCAATTATATACTCCTGGGGGAAAAAGATGCCATCCCCTTCTTGTCCAACATCATGCACATGTTATGAGGATGTGTTTGTGTGTGTGTGGGGGGGGGCTTTGTTTACTTTATTATACAGTTGCTTTTCACATCTCTTCTGCGAGGAAATGGTGGTCCTTAAATGTAATTTTTTGGTTGTTGTTGTTGTTGTTGTTGTTGTTGTTGTTGTTGTTGGGAGGCTGCATGCAGCTAAAGCCGGTGTGACCATCATACTTCTATACGCAAGCTTGGATCCGCTTTGGTGTGCTGCTGGTAAGCTTGGTGAATCTCAGCCTGAGGAATTGGATTCAACTGGTGTGTGAGCCTCTGCGCCAGTTGGTCTAGTGTGGCTGCATGTTCTTCACACTCATCCCTGATTTGACGGCCAAGCACACCCACAAATGCTGAAAGGGGTGGGTGGGGGGGGGGGCAGGTCAAGAGAATGGCCTGGCCATGGCAACAATGGGATATTGTATTGATGTAGATGCTGCATGCTGACTCGGGCAGTGTGTGATCGTGCGTTAACCTGTTGAAACAGTAGCCCTGGCTATTCTCGCATCCATTCGGCAACTGTTGGCAGGATCTCATCCACGCAGCGCTGGCCTGTTAGTATCCCGCTCACCATGAGGAGAACTGTTCTCCCTGTTGCTGTAATTGCCCGCCACATCATGACACTGCCTCCTCCGTAGCGGCCATACTCAACCGTACATTCTTCTACAAGCTTCTCGGAAGGCATTCATCGAACCATCATTCTTCCACGGTGGAAATCCAAGCAGAATCAGGATTCATCTGACCACATCACTCTCTTCCATTGGTTTCTGGTCCAGGTTGCATGTTCCTCACGCCACTGTACTCGTCGTGTCTTGTGTGCAGGACAAAGAGGGATGCGAATGGCAGGGTGGTATGCCCCCAGTTTGGCCGATACTAGTCTCTTGTTAATGGTAGACTGTGATGCTCCGATGTTTCAGGCCCGGCACCACTGCTGACGATACTTTTCGGTGGGAAGAAACCTGTGCCTCTTCACATATGTATCAAGTAACGGTCATCTGCGAGAGTCTTGGTTGCCCAGATTCCCTCCCCACCCCCCCCTTCCTCTTGCATCCCCTGGTTTCCTGGAAACGGTCCCACCACCTTTGTACCGATGGCCTGTAGCACCCCGTTATCCTGCCAACCTCCCGCTGGGAAAGGACAGTCTCCAACATCCCAATGATTCAGTCCCTCTCAAATTCAGACAGTTGTCAGTGACCTGTAGGCTGTGGCATTGAAGATTCACGTTGATTTCAGTAGTGCCATGCCCCCCCCCCCCCCCACCGCGCCCTTATAAAGCCAATAGAGACCCCAATACCAGACACACCTTTCGCACCACTCTTGCAAAGGTCTTGTTTTCAGGACATTTTTTGTGTATGTGAGTGCTCAAGCATACCCCGAGCTACCCTGTTGATGTTACATAATATTCCATGCGACATCCATATTTTCCATACAGAGGCATATTTAGATGGCTCATGGTAAACCACTCATGGTGGTGGCATCATTTTCCCCCAGCAGTATAATTAAGGAGTTCAGGCTACCCACTCGCGATTTTCTTACCGTCTGCTTAGCTCAGAAATTAATGGTCTTTGGGAGCGGGGGGGGGGGGGGGGGAAACAAAATTGGAAAGTACATACTATGCCCAGTCTGTCGCGAAGTGTTTCCTCGGTCCTTGGTAACTGGAACCAGACTATACCACAATACAATGCGAGAATTAAGCTCTGCCCGATTTTCAGCTTCGACAATATGCGATGGCGAGATTGTTTAAAGGTTCTAATTATTAGTATCTTGTACTGGTATGCAAACCCCGTTGGCCATTTTGACGCGCTGGTCTCTTCTTCCGTGAGTGGATCCGTCTTGTCGACCGATGAAACAACATTGGCTTCAGTCACGTTTGGATCTGAATGAAGCGATACGACATAAAATTGCTCCGCAAACCAAGAATATTAGGCAGTTTAAGATTACATCTTTACGCCTACGAAACGAAAAGGACACACACTCTGGTCAACTGTCACGGTATGTTTGAATTCATAGACATGTTGATCTAAAAAAAAAAGGACATGGATGGTGCTTAATCTTTCCCTAGCAAAAAGAGAAAAATAAAGAAATAGTTTTCATCTAAGTCACACACAAATAAACAAATAACTTTGTGGTACAAACCAGTATATTTGTGGCAAAATTAAGCGCAACTGTTATTACTGGTTCAGTCCTTGCATCGTTTACATGAATTTACCGCTAGTCCAAATTAAGGCGCTGATGCATGTATCAAAAGGTGCGATGTGAGGAGTGTGGATACGCTGACGAGGCAATGTGAGCAGAGTGATATTGAAAGAGAAGCTGATGAAGCCTGCAAGTTGACTGGGATTAGATACCTATATGTCAAGAAAGTTGGTCGGACTACAGCGTACAGAGCAAGTATTTGGAGATAGTGTACCGGCTGCTAGTCGTAAAACAACAACGGAGCTTGCACCAGGATTATCGACTGTGTGCCACGTACCGGTATATGGGACAGCACACGAGAACAAAATTTATATATTATGTAGGTCGGGTGTATTTTATGGCCTTTTAAGTGCATTTGCATTCTAATTCTTTCTATAGGAAAACTTTCCATTAAAATGTAAACATAAAGTAATAGAGATTTGAGGATGGTACCTTGATACGTTCAAAAACATGCCTCAGCCGTGAGACGTTGTATTTGACATAAAATCTCCCCAATTCAGTTACTTTATCCTCCATTGTATGTCAATGCAGGTATGTAAAATTTACTTTGGACCAATCAGGCTCAGGTGGAATAGGTAGTCAGACAAAGCTGTTCAGCTATTTTCATAACAATCATCGGCGCAAATTATCCAATTTTCGTCAGCGGTAAATTTTGGAAGGAGTGCATACCCTTTAAACATGAAACTGACGCCCGTGTGCGCTCTTATGGGCGCACAAGTGGGACAAGCGTTTGGAATTTAGAGTAAATTCCTGGCTGCAAGAAACAGTCAGTTTAATTCGTCCCTTGTAATATTCGATGGAATGTAAATTTAATACTAGAAAAGAAGATTTGCTTGACAGCAAATCTGTCTGGGTGCATTCAAAATGACCACAGTTTGAAATGCTACACTTTGCCATTGTTCAACATCAACTAAATTTTGCGTATTGCACTAATTTCCAAAAATTAGAATGCTACAACTTTGGTCCTTGGTTTGTTGGATGTGGCCATGTCACAAACTTATAAAATGAAGTTTGAATGACACTACTGTCTGTAATAGTTTTAAAACTTAAATTTTGTGCATTTGCACAAATTAAAAGCCTACAACTTTGCTTTATGGTTCATTGGATGCGGCTATGTCACATACCTACAAATATAAGTTGGAATGGCACCTCTATGTATAATAGTAATGAAGTTATTTAAAGATTTAAATTTCTTGTATTCATCTTATTTGCATAAATTAAAAATTGTACAATTTTGGACCATGGTTCATTGGATGCACTATGTCACAAACCCATAAATTCAAGTTGGAATGGCACC
>CAXHWN010000483.1:0-24000 GCA_964020975.1 Hermodice carunculata
TATATTCATAAAGAGGACATCTTTTTTCGAGGATTTTGATATCCGTGTCCTTTTTTGGAAATGGGCATACCATTGGTGTCGGTTCCATCCACAACAGGTATGTGGAAGCAACTGGTGACAAGTCCATCCAGCTCCGTGCGCTTGCCAGAATATTGTACGAGCTTTTACCCAATGTACAACACAAACGTGGAAAAGCCGCATACATTTCGCCGTGTTAGATGGATGGAGCTGGTCTGAGGGGACTACAGCGTTTTACACAGGGAAGGCTTTGTGCTATGCAGTGACTTTTCAAAAAACACTCGAAAATATACCAAACGAAACTACTCATTATGTTTCACTGACAATGATGCGGCTTGTTATTTTAAGGAAACTAAAATTCATCCAAAAAGTCATGGATTTCCACCAAACGTTTTCTTCACCAGAGAGCAATTTGTAAGTGAATTCAGTGCGATTACATATTCTTGCAGACAGTGTCAGAAAAGTGATCATCACATGAAGACTAAAAACACAGTAAGGTTTACCTTTATCAAAATGTGATACACAAAACATATTTATGTAATGAATGAATGAATCAGTCAATCAATCAATCATTCAATCAATCAATCAATCAATCGATCCACCAAGAGACAAAACAGACAGAAATGAAAAAGAAAGTCGGAATGGATGAAAGAAATATTGAAAGAGGGAGAAAAAAGAACGGAAAAAAGAAAGAGATAGAGAAAAAGGAAGAGAGAGTGAAAGAGAGACAAAGAAAGAAAAAATAAGAAAATAAAAGAAAATAAAAGAAGCCCGTAAGAATAATATTATGGCCCTTCAGTGCGAGTGACTGCACGTGCGTCTCTTATATATCCATTTCCTTTTTTTTTTCAAGCGCGTGTTTTATTTCATTTGTATGTAGTGAAGTGCGTGCTCCCTTCAAGTCCCAGAGAGCTTGAACTTTAACATAAGGTGGGGTGACCAATCAGATCGTTTGGTCAAAAAAAAAAGACCAACAGAAATGCACGACCAAATGTCCCCCGAAAGGATCCGTGTGGTATGTGCATTGGAAAAAATACCTTATCTCGTTTTGCGCTGTCAAACACAGGGTTTCATTTCAACCCGGCGTGACGTACGCATAATACGAGGAAAAACCACCAAATCATTTTGCATGAAAGTTGTCGAAATGAAAGTTCTGGGGATATTTGCGAGAGCAATGTCAGCCGGTTCGGACTCGAGTTTCATGTCTTGGTATTTACATTAATACAATGAATGGGGGTTCACGCTACAGTGCGCACATGCACTTGCCCGCGGCCTGCTTGAAGCGTCTAAATCTTGTCCTCAGTTGAACACCAATGTTCTTGGGTCATGCCTGTGCGATCTTCTTGATAGTGAAAGCACCATGGTGCGTGTGTTCACATGCAGAGGTTTTGCAGTTGTAAAGTTTTACAAATTAATTTAAACATATTTTATTTCCAAAACAATGGAGTTACCATTCTTGCAGCCGGCAGTAATATTCGCTACAGGCGGTTTGGTTGCTCTGCTGTACAGTGTGCTACAGGGCATCGGCATGTTCCATTACAGGTCT
Source organism: Hermodice carunculata (assembly GCA_964020975.1). NCBI lineage: Eukaryota > Metazoa > Annelida > Polychaeta > Eunicida > Amphinomidae > Hermodice > Hermodice carunculata. Next base: position 1,565 of record CAXHWN010000483.1, read on the forward strand.
AATATATAACATGTACATTTTTCTAGTGTTTTTCTGCCTAAAGTGAATTAGAATTTTCTCAAACAATCCACTCGTTTTATTAAAAAGAATCAATATTATCATGCATGGAAGCTGTCATTAAAGATTACCCCTAAATGTATATATTTTGCACCTCTTCTATTCATTGTTCATTCAGAAACAGTGGATGACTCCCTTGCTTCACTCTGCTGTTATGAGATGCTGTTTTCTTTTCATTAATTTCAATAAACCCCTGTTTTGCCCACAGAGATTAAGCCCAAAAGCCGCCATTTATAGCCATACCCGAGGTGTCGTCTGCAAACAGACGAATACATGGTTTTGACTCTAATATAATATTGATCCTAGGTCATCAATATGGATTAGAAATAAGAAGGAGCCAAGAAAGGAACCATATGTACAACTGCAAAGTGCTACAACACCGCTAACTGTTGCAAGTAACAGTTAGCGTCAATTTCAATACCGCTAAATGTTACAATTGCCCCGAAGTGTTACAGATAAATATTTACATTTGTTATTTTTGTTAGTATTGAAAGAATAGGAACGGTAGTGTAGTTCATGAGGCAATGGTTACACTAGAGCATCTCGTGCAACCAACGTGCTGCGCAATAATATCCTCATGCTTGGGCTGGGACTATTTTCACTTCACAATTGTTAGCTCCTCCGAAGCGTTTGATTCATAGGCCTAAGCATAATGGGAAGACGGTATCAGATGATCAAGAATTGCATATCTACTCGTCAAAACTTGCCCAAATGTTTTCTTTTACCGGTTTTGCTAGGCTTTATTGAAATAAAATTGTTGTGTTATTCGGAACTATTTTATTCCTAGTTTTGTGTTCCAGGAGTTGCCTTGACAACTGATGGCTGATGTAGTAGCCCCGCCTACTTGGCTCCTCCCACTAGTAAACAAAAAGGCGATTTTTGTAAATTAACAAGCTAAAAACGATTTTAAATCAACTATCAATGATAATACTTACTCTTATGTCAATAGAAATTGATGTTAAATGTAAATATAAGAAATTAAACTTCCTCTCTAGTGTAATTACGGGCGCATGGTTGCAATTTGTGTGACAGGCATTTCTTTGATGACGCGCTACCGCGCGTCATCAGAAATTACACTAATTACACTAGAGAGGAAGTTTAATTCTTAATTGACACCTTCACATCGTTTCACATTACAAAACACAGCTAAGTGTTGAAAGTGCAAGTAAGCCGTCCTCCCGCTGCATGTTGCAACACCGCTAAGTGTTACTATCCAATATATATATATGCGTGGTTGTTGATCAGCCAATCAGGGGAATGCATTTAGGTCTGCTGACCAGGAAATGTAGCACCATATTTACTGGTGTGCCGTTATATGGAATGATATGCTTCAAGGTAGCATACCTATAACTTTATTTTTAAATTCATTTTTTTTGTTCAATGCCCTTCCCGTATTTCACTGTGGGCTAATGAGTTGGGCAATATGCACTTTGCAGTAGCATCATGGACCTCGTAAAAAGCACATTAATCAAGGCCAAAGGCCGAGTTCAATATGCCTTTCTGCGGTCGCCCAACTTTAGACGTGCTTGATTTGGATTGTAAAATGAAACAAGCACCCGCTAAAGCCACGTGTGTGATTACAGATATTCATTTATTTTTACTTATTTCATTTTATCTTATTGATTTATTATTTTAAAAAGTATGCATGATGCAATTTTACACAAAGCAGATAAAAGAAATGCCAGACAAAAGCTTAATCTTGGCACGCCATATCTCATAATGTTTCTGAGCCAGAAATACCAGCTCTATTCTTCACTTCTTATTTGATACCATTTATGATTTCTACGTCATAAGGTACACTATTCTATAATTTTTATATTTTCAGTAGCCAAATAATTGGCAATGTTCTTCCCACCTGGAACACCATGAACATTTCTAGATAAAAGATTTTTACATTGGTTGGACACACTGGCATCCGTCCTTAAGGGCAGATAAGACACCGAAAATAAATCCCACTTTAATCAATCCTAGCTCAAAATGTATTTGCGTTAGGATAACAAATCATTAATGTCTGCAATCGTCATACTCCAAAGAATTTATATGTCCCGTATTTGGGTGTCTGTGATGTTAATTGTTGAATAAACAATTGAAAGTTGACCACAACTCATCCACCCCGTATATGTCGATGTTAGTCACTAATTATTTGTGATAAAATCATAAAACCACTTGCATCTTAAAGTGAGTATAAGCGATAAAATGATATTCCGGAGTGTGCCTAATTTTGGTATCATAAGGTACATCTTATCCCTGTGGGATAAGATGTACCTTATGATACCATTGTCATTGCAGCAAAAATATTAATGATTCCATGAAAATTAAGGATAAATTTTTTGAGTTGCTTCAAGTGAATATGCAAGACTTGTAACGGTTTTTTGTTCCTTAGCAACCATAAAAATGACAATTTGTCAACAAAGAGCACATGTAGGTGCCATATCTGGTTCTGTGGGTTAGCCCCAGCATGTGGTCTTAACACCCTTTAAATGTGTTATGAGTACAAATTAAAACTGCAGACATGGGACAGAGGGCAGGCCAGTCAATACTGTCTAATGTTACAGGCACCATGTTGGAGAATAGGGTCACATTTATTTGATATTCCAAGTGGCATCCAATACAGACTAACAACATGAAAGTTCTGGTTTCTATCTCCCATGATCATTGAATCAAAAGGATTCATGGGGAAAAACAACACACATTAATTTTTGTGGTCAGGCCGTTAAGTTTCTGTTACACCAAAAAGATTAATTTGGTGATACAGTGCCTCCTGTAAGTCCATTCCAAATGTAACAGAAAAGTTGCCTTATTGGGAAGGGGGGCTTTCTAGAGGGGGCCATATGATGGAATTGTCACACTTTCTGCAAATGAGTGGTGGAGATTCAAGAGGAGTGGTGTCCGGTGAGAAGGCCGGGCCTCACAAGAGGGGTACCACTATAAAGACACATTCTCGCAATAGATGATCATGGTCTGGTAAAATGGAAACCAGCCGGACCTTTGCCTCATCAGCATAAGTGGATGAATAGGGTTATGTTACATAACTGTACAACCACAGTCATGTCCACTGGATGCCCCTCCACGGGTGGGCCCCTGTCCCCCCCCCCCCCTCTCTCTGTCTCTGGTATCATTTAACTAGCCATTCATCAAAACATTCAACTCCACCCACATACCCATTTGTAATTTTAAATCCAGGGTGGTTTCGGTGATCACCGATTGAAATATCTACTATTTTAGCCGTGACTAGCGAAATAATGAAGCTATATTTTGCACACCCAACTTGGAATATGTTAAGACTGAGGTACAACATACATAATGAAGTGACAAAGATTGAGTTGATGAGATGACCCCATTTACAGCGCCTATACTGACTTTAATCCTGACATATTGGAAAAAAACAAAGAAAAAAAAAACTATCCTGCGAATTTTTATGTTTGATTCAGTTTTCTGTTATCCATCCTCAAAGTTTGACGTTTCAATTTTCCTTTTGATTTCTAGGATGTTCATTTTCTTCATTTCATATAAAAAGAACGAAGCAAAATTTTGAAAATCGCTGAATTGTTTTTGAAGTTCAGACATCACAGAATCAAAAGCCGTCAACCGGATTAAATTTTGGCCAGCCGTTTTCTTGGCATAGCCATTCTTATGTGGGGTTTTCGTCCTATTATCCTTTCTGAGAAAACAGGCTTCAAAGGACTTTGATGTTGATCATTTGCCTCTGAAACAATATCGTTTGCCTAAGTAGAACTGATATTTGTACAAAACGTAGTTAGTACCGTCCCTTGACATTGTCAATCAATGCTTGGCCAATCACATGAATAAAAGAGCCTTTGAAGTAAGGAAAACATTATTCAGCGATCTGTCAAACGACGACAGCGACAATCTGGTTTCAAAGCGTGACGTCATGGAGGCGACCCTTCGGTCCCCGTGACCTCAAGCCGGGCAACGAAAGTTGTGTTGCCTTGCTTCGGTGGGGCGGCCTGTGGCCGCTCGTGGTCAGTGCTCGGCTGGCGGGTTTGGTCCTCCGCCCCCTACCACTTCATCTCTTATTTACTCCTATCTGTATAATTTATGAGTTTCCTTTCTCTTTCCAACACTAGTTTTGTATCCCTATTTTGGGTTATCTCTTCTGTTCACGTTTATCCTTATTTCGATGTTTTCATTTGTACTTTTATTTCCGCATCCCTGGGCTTCGATAAAATATTATTATGTACGTGGGCATTTTGATTAAAGTCCCAGTTTTTATTTCCACGCCTGTCTTTGGTGTGCAGGACCACTGGGGTAATCAATCGCGGCAGGACCTTTGAAGGGACGTCGTTTCACGATTCCCGCTCCTCCTGAACATTTAAAGTTTCCCTTCATTAGAACTCGAAAACAAGCAAGATTAACTATAAAGTAAACCATTAGCCTATGATATGTTAGCATGTTTGCATCTTTTCCCTGTCCACAAATATACTTTCGGCATGCCGCCTGATTTCGCAGTGCCGCCGTGATAACACTCTCCTTTTGCCATAGGCCGTTGCTACCTGAAGCCACGTGACAGGCTGTTAAGTATGATTCATGGTTGGCATTGTTCCGCTTGGCCGCTGAAAACCAAAAGAATGACACATGGACGTTCCGATGTCCCCATGCGTCCCTGCTTTTTGGCATATTTCTCATATTTCTACTTTAGTTAAAACCTTGAAATTTGACAACTTATAGAAAGGACATTCATCTTGTGAAAACCGGTAAGATCTCAAAATCGGCCGTGCAAAGGTTTCGGGTGTCTTATCTGTCCTCAGGGTTTTAGTGTATGTTGATATTAAATTAAAATGCAGCATTTGTTTTTTTTACCTCACCATATGGGAATCTGATTCATTTCTAAGTCTTTATAAAACACCACACCTATGATAGGTTTACCACAACTAACCCCAATGGTGTGCCAGCAAAAGGTTTCTTTTGCAGGTTGTGCATTATTCTGCAATCACTTAGGAATATTAAGATCACCAGCTTAAGAAGGTCTGTTTGGGGAGTAAATGATTACAGATTAGAGTAAGTTTCGCTTATACCAACAGTAATTCTTTGCAAAATTTTTACATTGTTCAGTGGCTTATATTTCGGGTTGAAGTTACTAGTAAAAACTAAACGTTTGGCACTAGCATTTCTCGAAATTGGTCCAGTAGTTTCCTACAAAATGTCAGGAATACAAACTAAACAATATATCGATATGTAGGTTCGATAGGGTGAAGTTTTCTGGGATTGAATTATTTCCCAAGATGGATATAGGTCTCTGACTCCTTTGCTCACATATATTGTTATAATCAGAGTCGAAGAAAAAAGCTTAGTGGACTTATCTGCAGTTTGAAACAATTTCCATTTCTATGAGACCCATTCTTTTCTTTAAATCCTGTCATGTCATAAAGTTTAAAGTCGAATACTATGGAAAATGTTCCACACGCTTTTCTGATTGCATATACGACTTTTATTTTTCCGTAAAAGAAAAATATTCAGCTGCGAAAAGTAACAAATGTATAGTTTCATTGGCGCAGATGCAGAACCTAAAACATACATGTAATAGTAATCTGAAAACCTCCAGTATCCGTTTAGCTATGTACCAACTACCCTATATCCCCTTTTAATCATAAAATGACTATAACGGAGTTGATAGCTTATTTCATTTAATTATTCCATGAGTATCCGTACAAAAGGGTCTATGAATGTAATGTATCCCAAATGTCAGATATTATTATTGTTATTATTATTATCGTCATCATCATCATTGCTATTATCGTTATCATTAGCATCATCATATTATTATTAAGATTATCTATTTTTTATATTAATTTGTCTTTTAGTATTTTTTGTATAAAGAAATTCATGTTACAAATTATCCAACATTATACTGTAGCGTATTCTTATTAGAAATGTCCCTCTTCCCGTTTAGCTTTACATTTACAGTCAATAGATGTACAAACTATAGATAGTAGCACATAATTGATTAAACGTAAAATATAAATGCAGTAAAAATTAATAATATGATGTGCATGTGATGTAATATTTCGAGTCAAATGATACTTTTCTTTATTTCACTTTTCAAACAATTGGCAATTACGTATACAATGTAAATGGTTGTTTTTGGAGTTATATGTAACACTTAGCATTGACTTTTATAACAAATGACGGTGTGAGCTACGCACTATCTGCTACAAAATTGACGCTGACTGTTACTTGTAACAGTGAGCGGTATTTTCACACTAAGCGGTTGAACACTCTGTGGCGCGCATGCACTGAAGTCAGCCCAACTAGATGGATGACCATAAATAACTGCTCTTTGTTTCCTATTAGAAAGATAATTGCTGAACTATTGGATAAGTTTTCCTTTCCTGCGCTTCTGTTTAAGCTTATTATGAGACCACTATGTCATATCCAATCAAACGCACGGCTAAGATCAGTGAATATAAACTTTATGTTCTTCCCTTCCTCCAATGCTATAGTTATTAAGGGATTGTCTCGACAGTGATTGTAAACAGCATTGAAAACTTAAAGATTGTAGCTGTACAAATAAAAAGATATACACCGTGACAAATTTCTTTATATTGTTTGGATTTTATATATATATATATATATATATATTGGCGTGACGCTTGCCTCTTTCCATTTGCCTGGGCAGAAAAACTTTCCAGGGAGTAATTGAAAATAAGGGAGAGTGGTTTTGCGATAGAAAAATAGAAGAGACAGTTGCCTCAGGTAGTCAGTTGCTGATGTCCAGATAGCACTAGGACCATTTGCGCTGTTAATATCTAACGACAACAGAATATTTTCAACATTTTCCTCACTAACAGTAATCTCAGAGAGACGGGTTTCGGTCAGATGGGTCATATTGCGTAGGGATATGTCTTGATTATTTACCTGACAGAGGCTAGTAAAGTATATATATTGAATGTATTAACTCTTTTTTTTATTAATTTTTTTTTTTTTTTTACATATTTTCAGGTACTGCTTAATCACATTCAATAAGCGGCGGGTTAACAGGGGTCGTACAGTAAGAATTGAAGGGAAGCTGTTTTACAAGCTTCCACCATGGTTTAGAATTGGTGTTACCATCAGCTTCAATCTCAGTCACCAAACTTTCCGCACATTCCCTTTTAGCATATTTCAGAGCAATTTTTTACCCGAGTTCTTATTTGCGTGTAACGTGTAAAGTTTGTCAAGTGGCAAGATACAAAAAATGGAAAATAGTGGAAATATACTGCCCTTACCTGCCGACTAATGCGACCTACACTGAAAATGTGCCTTGAAATTTTGTTCTCGCTTGTTTTTACCAAAGCCTGTTCAAACAATATGCTCTACACTACAAAACTGCTGTGTTTTCCAAAATCAAAATTTACGTATCCTCTATGACACAAAAAAAAGCAATTCCTAATATGCGGCCATGGTTTCTTTTTAAAATTAAAGCAATATAAACAACATTTTCAGAAAAAAAAATATCGGGAATGCACCCCAACCCCCCCAACCCACCCCGGCCTCAATAGATTCAGCCATGACTGTACGTATATTAGCGTATTTTCTTAAGATATACTCTTAAGTGTGATCAATAATAATATGTACTTGGTGTTTCACATGATGCAAATCTGCTAGTGTTGCTAGTTTATACCAATTGCAAGGTTTATAACTAACCTCACGGTACCAAGATGACGATGATAAAACATCTGTATTCTTGGTTACTCGTTATTCAAAGGTTGATTTCCATTGACACAAAACATGTATCGCAGGCCTGGATTTTGGTTTGACCATATTTATTTGAGAAAAAAAAAGCGATTGGAAAAGAGGGCGCAGCCCTATGTGAATCCCTATCGCAAGATAAAAAGAAAGAGAAGCGGAGATAAGGTACAGCAATAAATAGCCTGGGTTTTAAACATTGATGTTTCAGTTAACTACATATTCTAGCCGAACCTGATCTTGAGCAGGGGCGATTTATCGCCACATCATTATGCTTGATGCCCCATGATTTGCCTGTCAGGCGCTCACCCAGTTATGTTTTCCCTGAATAAAACCTGCTTGTAGACCAAACAAAATGACCAAATAGTAGGTTGTGCATGCCCTCCGGAACCAATATTTTGGGAGCAGTGTTGGCTACCTTTGTAATCCAACCTGAAGACTTAAATGTTAAGGCGAAAGATATTATTTGATAATATATATATATATATATATATATATATATATATATATATATATATATATATATATATATATATATATATATATATATATATATGTATATGCATATGTATATTTCTTTGTATATATTATCTTATAACAGCACTTACTCAAAATCGCCATGAACAGCTGGGTTACAAATAGTCAAATCTGCTTACTTTCAAGCGCCCATAGTTGATTCTCCTTGTATGACTGGACCATATATTGGAGTTTGTAGTGACACATAGAGAAAGTGTTTGGTTGATATACACGGTGCATTTGTGAGTTGTTTTTTGAATTTCCCACAGTACTTGTCCGATAGCTTAATTTCTTTGGCACAGACATGTCATAAGAATGAATGCTTATACTAGGTTTGTGGGTGACTTTCAAGCTGGCACTGGAGACTTCCTTTGGTACGTTGGCTTCCTTCCTGCTTGTAGCATGCAGAGCTATGTTGTCGTCGGATGGAAGCACTGTCCTGTGTGAAAGAGAATCCCGGACTTCTATCAACGGTGCATTGCGATTACCAAGAGCCGCTGTAGAATCATAGTCATTCCTTTTTGTTACGACACTCTTTCTGATATGTGTAACAGACATTTTTCTCGACTCCCTGGTTTCCACACCTGGTAAAAATGACCGATATAAAGGTTTGCTATCAGTGGTATATTTAACTGCCACATTGACAACAGATTCCCATGAACCTGGGCCATGTTTGGTCGTGGGAGCCTGTCCATACTCCAATGGTTGTCCTGAGAATTTGCCATCATTGTATGAAAGACGCAGGGATTCAGGCGATATAGATATTTTGGGGGCTCTAGAAATGTACGATGGATCATGATACAGTCCTCTTTCTACTGTGTGCTTCTTGGGCTGAATGGCAGTCTCTACGAAAACAGCAAGTCCACACAAAAGCAAAATAGTATTCATGATAAATCTCCTAAAACTCGGTATCGTTCTAAAACGCTGGTTTAAATGTTCAAGATATTGTTCTACATGTTACCATCTTTTTATTCTACATGATTTTTTTTCTATAAGGTTTCTTCCGTGTTTGGGACGTGTTTTGTACCAAAGTATAACGAGCATTCATTTCTGGAGAAAAACAATTCACCACTTCCCTGGGGCGATGAAAATGCACAAATCATAGGTATGCCGATCACTGACACAAGGAAGAAAAGAAATTAAAAGTTGACCTCGATTGTATGTGTTTTTTCTGTGTCTACCTACAGAATTTCTTACATATGTTCCGCAACAAAATTCTGAGGTTATATGCGTGTGAAAGAGGCCTTTAAAATAAAGTGCAGCAGCAGTATATTTGCTAACTAAAATATTTTGTGACGTGGATCCCTATCAGATCTCTCATACGCACATCCCGTGCACTATCAGTATCATGGTTTCCAAAAGCAGCAGACCTGAAAGTGAAGACAGTAAGGGAAATGTCTGAAATGTGTCTTCCTAGTGAAAAGTCTATAGCCTGCAAGTATTTCCGAGTACCAGCGGGCATTGTGCACCTGTAGGTCTTTAGGCAAAAGATTCGTCTGTGTGCCAAACCTGCACATATTGCTTGCAGATATACATATATATATATATATATATATATATATATATATATATATATATATATATATATATATATATATATATATATATACATATATATATATATTTATATACATGTATATATATATATATATATATATATATATATATATATATGTATATATATATATATATATATATATATATATATACGTCACAACATTTATTCTATGTCTAGCAAGCTGCTCTAAAAAATGCCAAAATCATCGTCAGGTTAGACTTTTTCATTGACAGGATCTCACAGTGGATGTATGAATAGTTCAGAACCACTTTCGGTGGAAAAAATGTGCAAGTAAATTGTTCTCAATTGCGGCAGAGAAATCAGCAGAGCATAAGCTAATTGCAGCAACGACCAACGAATTTTGAATTCCCGCTGGCTGACACAAGTACGTTCCCAACTTGAATTATCGCCATGGCTAGATATGAATCAAACGGTTGCGGGGGTCGTCTTTACTGAATTGTATACCATATATATATATATATATATATATATATATATATATATATATATATATATATATCGTTGGTTGACTTTGATACCTATTAAGACAATGGTATGGAACAAGGTACTTTTTATGACCAGTTGGGTATTCCCCCCAATGATACAATTGACGAAATGTGAGTGCTTACAGACATTCTGCCAAGTCAATACACGCAGATAAGAACAATGCATGCAAGCGGTTCCAGTAAAATTGCAGACTTGTTGGCGAAGCCTATACGGTATTAATGAATCCCACAAACCGCAGAAAATATCATCAGAAAAACATATACAAAACACTGGCTCAATGTATGGTGAATCTTGTTCAACATCAAGTGACCAGGTTCGCAACCTTAAGATTCAGGTCAAATGAAATTCCAATTGCATTACAATGACCCGGCTGTGCAAACTTTGTTTGTTTGGGAGCAAGTGTGTTCATGCTTTTAGGAAGCCGCACAAACCAATGAGCCCAAGCAGTATGAAAACCTTTCATTGCAAATAAAGACTTAGTACTATGAACCTGGATATGAGTCGGCGTTTGGGTCTATTTCTTTGACTTTCTACATAACTTCTAACCGACACATCCAAGGCAACTCTGGCTATCTATGGCAGTTACCTGTTCCAAAGCACATGGTCAGCAAGCTGTATAGCAAGGATCCCGCTAAATAACATGTTATGTCCAAAGAGATGAATGTAGGCTCAAGGGGAAAGCAAAACAATAAAAGATCAGTCCAGCAAAGGTGCTAATATTATTAGAAATGACAGCCCAAAACAGGACATTAGTTCGTCCCTTCCAGTGGTAAGCAACCATGTTGTAACTAATGTTGAAAAGTATCAGCAATTCCACATCGGAAGATTCAGGACGTCAGCAAATCCGAATAACTGATAGCAATATGAGAGACGATCGAACAAACACAGTCTCTTTACTTTCCATCCTAAAACCAGGGAGGGACAATCCCTTCTCGTTCTTGGTGGTTCCATAAAACGGAGAACTTCCTGGCGCATTAAGAACAAAAAATCCCCACTAAGTCACGTCTTGCTATTTGGAGAATGGTGGTACCGTATCCAAAGCATTCAACGTAATAGCAGACATTCATTTGTATTGCGATCCTGTTCACTTCCTGTGTTGCCAGGGCAACAGACTGATGCTTCCACGATGATCAGGGCAGATTTGTACCATATACTACATACACATCCACAAATAGCACCTTTTCAACTAAAAGAGAGCCCATTTCTAATCAATTTAGGCATCCTTTATGCTACAAGCATATGTTAAAATATTTTCTTAAGGTTATTCTGTGTTTGTGTTGTTTATTTTATTAAGAAAGTACTTTTAACCATGCTAAATACATGGATCTGCCCTGATGCAGCTGGCTCCCGCTTTTGCGCAATAGGTGTTAGAGTAGGACCGCATTTAAATATGGATACATCCTATTCAAGGGACAAAACTCACGGATGACAGCACCCTGCTCATCCACACGGGCACAAATAGTCTCCCAAAGCAAAGTGTTGCAAAAACCCTTATGGAATTTACAGTTTTTGAAGCTGAACTTCTAAAGCTAAAGACCAATAAGATTGTAATTTCCAGTATCATTCACAGGACCGGAGCAGCCTTTCTCTGAAAAAAGGTAGGCTGGCAAATGTTGCACTTGAAGTGAAGTGTGAACGAAACAATTGGTTGATTATCAACAATAAAAACAGAGTCTGTGTGCTGATGGACTACACCTGCAAGGCAGGGGTATGAACTGCATGCTTACAATGTACTCAATAGGCTGTCTTATTTTACTCAACCAGTAAAGTATCTGAAAATTTAGCTCCATTTTGCAGCCACAACAGGTTCCATGAACTTGCTAAGCTACGCGATCATGACGATCAGGCGATCAGGCTGGCAATCTATATTACTAAAGCTGCAATGTTTCAATTTCAGGGTGCATAAGTCCGGAGCTGACAAACACAATTAACATGATAGTTCCTGCCCAAAATCAACGTGATGAGTCTGATAGACCATCAGTAACTGATAAACTTTTCAAAGCCAATTCCCGGTCCATTAACGATACCCATACGCTGCAGATATTCCGTTATAAAGAAACTCAAATCAGTTACCGGATTAGTGCATGTAAGCGAGCTCCCAGAGCAAAATGCATGACTTATTCGCTTTTTCATAACACAGAAGGTACTGTAGAAGTAAATTGAACAACAATTGAAGCCTCGCCTACAGTATATGAATACAATAGAGAAATTTTGATTCCTACCAAAAATTACCTAAACGTTTTACTGGTTTCGCCTATAAGTTGAAAAAACATAAGGGTCTTAAAATCACCCAGCTCAACGTCAGAAACGTACTTCCTAAAATAGAGGAAGTTAGGACGGTTCCTAAAATTGTAAGTTTAGATATATTTACACTGTCTAAAACCTGGCTGGAAAATACTGTGGACTCATCTGAGTTATATATTGATGGTTATCATACATAAAGAGCTGACCGAAACTGCCACGGAAAGGGTGTTGCAATTTATATAAAGAACAACATAATTTATCAAGTAAGGGATGACTTACGGCATATTGATATTAAAAATGTAAGGATAGAAGCCAAGCTTTTTAACCAATCACCTGTTTTAATGTTGTCTATATCGTCTTCCTTCTGCGGACCTAAATTTTTATAACGCTTTAGTTGAAGCCATTGAAAGTGCCGATGCTGATGGACATCATCTGGTTGTAAAGGGATATTTTATTATCAATCATGTTTTAGCTGAAAATAATAAGAAACATCCAATTCGACTGTTGAAAAATATTGTGACCTCACAGAACTTATTAATGAGCCACCAAGAGTTACCCCTACGTTGACATGAACCATTGACCTTATCCTATCAAACTGTTCAAAAAAAAAAAAGAAGAAGAAAAAAAAAGAAAAAAAAACACTTTCTCTCAGGTGTTTTCAAATACTCTCTGAGTGACCACTTTGTTACATATAATGCAGTTACTATGAAAATACCCTAGGAAAAGCCCAAGGAAATAATCTTTCGTTGTTACACTAACTTTGAGGTGGGCAAATTCTTATATGATATGCTTACAAAAATACCAAATATTTATATACATGGTTCAAAAGAAATAAACGCCGCTTCGTCGGCATGGAAAGATACTTTCAATGGTATCTGTCAAGCTCACGCTCCCATGTGAAGGATACGCAAGTGCAATGATCCTTGGTTAACTCCTGATTTTTCGAAGTGTGTATATTATGGTGAATATCTTCACGATAAGGCCGTCTCACTCAATGATCCTGACATTTGGGATCAATATCGTGATATTCGTTCCAATTTAACCACTGACATGAAAAATGTAACACAAAAATTCTACTATGAATCCGCTAGTAATGCTAAAAACCAAAACGAAATGTGGAATTGTCTCAAACATTAATTACCTCGAAAAAACGGGACAAGTTTATTCCACAAAATTTCTTAGCAGACGACTTCAATGATTATTTCATAAATTTTGGGGTTAAACTCTCCTCGAGATTTTATAGACATGCTCCCCCATAATATCAGGGTACCTTCAGTTTCAAGTTCTTTCTTCTTTTCGCCAATTAGTTGTGATTAAGTAAGTACCCAGCTGCGTCTTCTATCTCAGCGTAGCCATCTTGACATACTGAACATGGACAGTTACCTACAGTGCCTTGCATCTGAAGTCATTAGCCCTACACTGTCACATATATTTAATTTGTCTCTCTTTACCGGTACATTTCCTACTGATTGGAAAATTTTGCGCGTCTCACCGCTTTATAAAAACAAGGGCACGCGAGACGATCCTTCTAATTATCTGTCCATATCCCTACTATCTCATTTAAGCAGAATATTGGAAAAGTATGTGGAAGCGGAATTTTTATAATATCTTTTATGTAACAAACTGATTATATCTGAAAAATGAGCCTTCTTAAAATACCATTCTACCCAAACGGTTCTGCATCCAATGGTCGACGATTGGCTGTATTCTATCAACAAGAGCAAACCCATAGTAGCTGTCTTCTTGGACTTACAGAAGTGCTTTGATACAATCGACCACCCGATACTCCTACATAAGTTAAGACATGATGGCATATCTGATACTGAATATGCCTGTCTTAGGTCTTATCTAGAAAACCAGTGTCAGGCGATATTATGCAATGGGCGACTTTCTAACATACAAACTATCAAACTTGGCGTTCCACAAGGTTTCTCGCTCGGACCTACCCTTTTCCTAATCTATATTAATGATTTTCCAACCTTACTAATGCATAGTAAATGTCATTTATTTGCCCACGACGCGACCATTTACAGTACCCATGCGTCCCTTGACAGCGCTTAAATAAACCTACAAACTGATTTCTGTAATGCGTCTGAGTAATTACCACACAACAAACTGTCCCTAAATATTTCGAAGTCTAGCACAATGACTATGGGTTTCAAAACTTTGTAACAACAGCCAATGTCAATTAAAAGGTAACAATGAAACCTTAGCCTCTGAAGACCCCATAAAGTTTCTTGGAGTTGTAGTAGACTCTAAACTCACCTGGTTCTCTCATATAGATTATATTGTATCAAAACAGCCCAACGATTGACCTACTGAGACGACTAAGGGAAACTACGTACACATTTGTTAAAGGTTGTATACAATTGCATGATATTACCATACTTTGACTCTTGTGACACAGTTTTGGGAAACTGTTTTAAAAAGTACCAAAATATACTTCAGAGCTGTCTGCCGCCGGCCACGGCTCCCTGCCGTTGGGATCCACTATGTATTGCATACTACATGGTGCATCATGTAAAATATGGATCTGATGTTGGAAATGGGAGAGGTCTCAGAAAATGTATTCATTTATTAGGCCCAACATAACTTGAAACTCCATCAACTTGCTACATGATGAACAACTTTGTATCTCATTCAATCACACAAAAGTAACTCATTTGCTTTAAAATGAAGTCTGCTTTAATATTACATGTACTACTGTTATGTTGAATCCTTCACCTGTAATTTAAGACCACCTTTCCACCAAAATCAAATGGCCATGTAATAAGTGGTCTTTTATATGAGATAAAGTACGTTTATATGACTTGTATAGACTTTACTATGCAGTGGCACAAATGTGATTAAAAATGCAGGCAGTGTCTCCATGATGTACTACAGTATGTGAATACAGACAAGCATGCCAGTCTTTGTAACAGGATATCTGGAAAACTGGAGAAACTTGGTGCTGCAATAAAGTCTATACAAGTCATGTAAATGTACTTTACCTAATATTAAAGACCACTTATCACATGACCACTTGATTCTGTACAGGTAGCAGTACAGGTAATCTGAAAAAGGTTTCATTTTTCAAGCAAATTATATTAGTTACTTTGATGTGATTGAATGAGATACAAAGTTGTTCCTCGTTTATCAAGTTGATACAAGTCATGTTGTAAAATCTAATAAATGAATAAATTTACTGGAACCTCTTCCATCCCCAACTTTGTATCCATAATTAACATGATACACCATATAGTAAGCAATACAGAGTGGAGCCACGCGACAGGGAGCGGTAGCCAGCAGCAGGGAGCGGAGGCCAGAGGCAGACAACATCTAAGTAAGGCCTGCGGCTGGCCATCGTCATGTGCCGCTGCCTGCCACTGGCGGCCGCCGACCACCAGTCAACCCCAAACCCTTATATTGGCTTTCGGCGTCAGCCATCGGCTACAGGCGCTGGCTGCCGCTGTTTGCCGGTCATATGCCACCGAAAGCAGTTTATTAGTGGTGTAACTGGGCCCCAAAGAAGGAAAAAGCTTTGCTGATTGGGTCACCCACTGTAAATATATTCAATCAAATAAATAAATAAATAAACAAATCATTACGTCTGAAGATGGAAAGTTGATATTTCACTGGTCGGAGGGTTTGGAGCAGCGTATTCTCAATAGTTTCCATTAAATGGATTTTCCCACTCTATAAACTTTGCAATGGCAATTTGTATGTGATAGCAGGTCCATAGCCAGACTTCGATTACGTGATGTCTCCGTTCCAAAATGCTGCACCTCTTCTCTGTACTGGATAACCATACTCTTAACTTACAAATTCATTAAGAAGCATGTGCATACTGAGTCCTACATCATGTCATGCATATAAACATAGCGTATACACATTTGCATTTACATTTACATGTGCTCGCAATACTGGCCAAAAAGGCAGAGTCACTGCACACACATTCATATAAGCACATCAGTCATATATATATATATATATATATATATATATATATATATATATATATATATATATATATATATATATATATATATATATATATATATATATATATATATGTATATACAACTATACGTAAAGCCGTGAAATAAATTTTATAAGTACACGCCAAGTTGTAAATTGAACGAAATATTGGCCTTTTATATCCCAACTTTTTTCTCATTAAAAAAAGATGTTCCTTTACATGTACATGTATTGTACGATTTTATCATATGCATAAACTGCTGTCCGGCGAATACGTTTTCAGGAACGAACCAACAAGACATACACAGCATTAAACAGGACCTTACATTCTGAAGCTGAAGAAAGTTTGACAATATTAGGACATGAAATGTATGTATGTATGTATGTATGTATGTATGTATGTATGTATGTATGTATGTATGTATGTGTGTGTGTATGTATGTATGTATGTATGCATGTATATATATATATATATATATATATATATATATATATATATATATATATATATATATATATATATATATATATTTGTTTGTTTGTTTTTTTCTTCACTTTTCTCTTACTTTATTCACAATTGCATAACAAGGCTGGGTGAATGGTTTTAAGCCTAAGTTGGATATCTCAATGAGATTGAAATAAACCTTTGCCACCAACAAGTACAGTAATTTTAAATAATCATAGACATAATAACTTCAGCTGTAGTGTGATTAGTGTCTTTGTACCAGACCAACTTGTGAACCTACCCATTAAGATCATCAAAAATGGACAAAACTGGCTATAGGGCAGTCATCAAGTACCTGACAGTGAAAGGGCTAACTCCAACACATATACATGTGAGCATGGTCTTCACTTCAGGTGATGATGCCCCTTTCTTTTCTACTTGTAAGAAGTGGGCTGCAGAAGTTAAGCAGGGCAGAGAGAGCCTTGATGATGACGTGCGTCTAGGAAGGCCTTCAACAGCAACCAATCCCGAAAACGTCACCCGGATGCATGACATGGTTCTGGCTGATCAACGATTGACCTGTCGACATATCGCCAGTCTTCGGGGTATACTTCATGGGAGGTTTGAGCACATTGTCACCAAGGAGTAGGGAATGACAAATGTTTCTACAAGATGGGTATCAAAGCTCTTGACAGCGGGTCAGAGACGTGTCAGATTCCTGGCATTCTATGACAACTTATGCTGTTTTCAAGCAGATCCTGATGATATTTTTGCGCGGTTTGTAACCATAGATGAGGCCTGGATTCATTACTTTCAACCAAAAACCAAAGCTTAGTGTAAACAATGAAAGTGTTCGGGATCAACCCCCCCCCCCCACACACACACACACCACCACCACCACCACCAAAAAAGAAAAAAAAATCCGAGTCGACACCTTCTACAGGAAAGGTGATGGTTTTAGTCTTTTGGGATTCCAAGGGTATTCTGCTGATTGACTACCAGTAAAAAGGCCAGAAGCCCCATTGGAGGATATCATGCTGATCTACTGAGACACTTGCATGAAATAATCAAAGCTAAGGGACGGGGAATGCTCAGTAAAGGAGTCCTGTTCCACCAAGACAATGCTCCTGCTCACAATCAGTGGTTGCCAGGTCAGCAATCCATGACTGCAGCTTTGAACTTACTCACCATACACCTTATTCACCCGATTTAGCTCCGTCATACTGTCACCTGTTTCCCAAATCAAAGAAAGGAACTAGCCGGTTGCATTTTTCGTCATTTCCGCTGTGAATGGCCTTTTTAGGGTGGCTGAAGAATCTTTTTTCTTAACCGGCAGCCGGGCCTTGAAGCATTGCTGGCAAAGGTGTGTAAACCTGGAAAAGGACTAGGTAGAGAAATAGATGAAAATCATAGACTTCATAAGTGTCTCTCACAGCCAGGCTTAGAACTTTTCAGCCAGCAAATAATGCCTTTTTCTGTGAAAGTGATGCTGTCAAATGTGGACCTGAAGTTGCTCTAAACATACCAAAAATGCCCAACATTGGATAAATTGAGCTTGAAAAGGTCCAGTATTGCTGAACCAAGTTTTGATATAAAACCAAAAGGCCGAAAATTAAAAGAAATAAGTCTTGACATATTCGTTTTATTCTGTAATGCATCAGCTCGAGATGTTTATATTGGCAATGCAAACGTGGTGCCATCAGAATGACTTGTCCGGGGATTAATGGCACCAACAAAAGTCTTGTGCTGGTTCCCTGCTGATGACTATAATATAACTTAACTACCATTTAAACAAATGTAACACTAGACAGTTTTATTGATATATGATGCATACAATTAATCCAAAGTGGCTGATTGAACGACCATGAATTTTTACCCACTCAGTTGTACCTGCTGCCAGCAGATGTCACTGTGCGCCATATATGAACTAGGTGGCTGCCATTGACACATTCTGGCGTGCCTCGGTCTATCTGGAGAACTATTCACAAAAAAGACCTAACCGAGGAGAGTTACCATTTACACAAGTAGGTCCCTCCTCTTCTAGGTCTGTCAATGTTTCTCCGAGTTCCTCTTTTTGTAATCACGTGATTGGTATGAGCCTGCAACATGGTCAGGTAGCAAGCTGAGGCTTGGTGACAGCAGTTCTCTCGTAGTCAGCCGTATGGTGAGCTTGTTCATTTACAACAGCCTCAAACGTTCTTATAAATTTCAAAATTTATGAGTTTGATTTGTTCCTTTCACAAGTTAATTTGCTATAATGATTTAGAACTTTGCAATTTTCTTGTGAATAATACCTGTTTGCATTCAAACGGTACTTCTGCTAACAGATTTGGGTTTATTAAGTTTCTCTTTGCATAGATAATAAATAGTAAATGTAAAACAGCACTTTTCCATTCCTTAAATAAAATAATGGAACTTATTCAGTGCTGTCTTAAAGAGCATTTCTGAAGCTGGGTTTGATGTATTAACAAAACGGCAATAATTGAAATGAATGTCCAAGACTAACTGTTGGAAGCAAGTTAAAGGGTCCAAAAATTTTTTTTATTTCACTCGTGGGATATTTTCAATCATCAATAGTACCATTCCATTAGGAAGAGTGTTATGCAAACATGGACCCTCAACAGGTCTCGCTTTATTGAAAAAAATGTGATTTTAAAACTTTTTCGTTCTTTAAAATGCTATAATCAGTCAGAATAAGTAAAGTACTCTTGGCTGAATGAATTTTGTGCAGACCTTATGCAGAGAATAATTATTATTGCAAACAGGTATTAAAGAGTTACCTTTCACGTTTCTTTCCATTTTTGCTGTTGTCATTATTTGGTTTTGATTTTTTTGGTGTTGTTGTTTCATTTGATTTTTACGAGGAAGGGGATAGTATTGGACCTTTTGGCGATGATGGGGTGTTGATAGACACCCAGGCCTGTAGGCCGGGTGGGGTGGGATGGGGGTCAAATATGCATGACATGATGGGCAAAAGTTACTCAGAACTCTTGCCAAACTGTTTGGGTGGAGCGGCATGCTGGAGGCAGGATCCTCCAGTAATGGCCTAGTCCCAGGACAGTTGCTGGCTAAGCTGAAGGCAAGGTTGGAGCTCTACCAGACAGGTTGGTCCAGGTACAACTTCCCTCCCATGCCGTGCCGGTCAATGCTTCCCTACAGGACCACACCATCCAGGAAGCAGATTTTGTGACCCTGTCCCTCTCATCGTTTTGGTAGTTTGAACGTGATGAGTGCATCATGACAATTGTAGGCTCCTTTCTCAAATGTTCAGGGTGTTCTGCCATTTGCCGGCTTGAGGAGGTGCATTACAAATCCACGTATCAACTTCCACTAAACATTTGATGGTGAGTCTGCTGGGCCTCAAACAGTCTTACTTTACTCTTTTGCTCTAAATTTAGCTGACTGACAATTCGGGAGAACTAAAAGGTGATAGGCCTAACAGATCTCTTTCTATTTTTGGCAGAAGTAATGATATTTGTGTTTTGGGTGGTTAGGCCTATGCATTTTGGAAAAGAACTAGTGTCTGCAGTTAATGATGAATATTTCTAAGGTTGAGAGGACGGGTTTAAAACCACCAGTTGCCTTTTATGGGTGACTGCCTGTCTCAAGTCAGGAGTGAAATTTGTTTCTTCACATTGGTATTGAAAGAGAAATGTTGATGGGTTGGCAAGTCTGGAATCTCTTTGCTGTCATTGTTGGGTTTGGAATGAATGAATATGGATGATGTTTTTCTGCACTATTTGAAAATTACTTCATTGGCTATGTTGTGCTGTGGGCTTTGTTCTCCGACTCATAGTTATAGTGGAGGTAGAGTGTGTTTATAATGTTCCAGATTCATAAATATCACAAAAACGATGTAGGCCTACTTTACTCTTTTGCTCTAAACTTAGCTGACTGACAATTCGGGAGAACTAAAAGGTGATAGGCCTAACAGATCTCTTTCTATTTTTGGCAGAAGTAATGATATTTGTGTTTTGGGTGGTTAGGCCTATACATTTTGGAAAAGAACTAGTGTCTGCAGTTAATGATGAATATTTCTAAGGTTGAGAGGACGGGTTTAAAACCACCAGTTGCCTTTTATGGGTGACTGCCTGTCTCAAGTCAGGAGTGAAATTTGTTTCTTCACATTGGTATTGAAAGAGAAATGTTGATGCGTTGGCAAGTCTGGAATCTCTTTGCTGTCATTGTTGGGTTTGGAATGAATGAATATGGATGATGTTTTTCTGCACTATTTGAAAATTACTTCATTGGCTATGTTGTGCTGTGGGCTTTGTTCTCCGACTCAAAGTTATAGTGGAGGTAGAGTGTGTTTATAATGTTCCAGATTCATAAATATCACAAAAACGATGTAGGCCTACTTTACTCTTTTGCTCTAAACTTAGCTGACTGACAATTCGGGAGAACTAAAAGGTGATAGGCCTAACAGATCTCTTTCTATTTTTGGCAGAAGTAATGAAATTTGTGTTTTGGGTGGTTAGGCCTATACATTTTGGAAAAGAACTAGTGTCTGCAGTTAATGATGAATATTTCTAAGGTTGAGAGGACCGGTTTAAAACCACCAGTTGCCTTTTATGGGTGACTGCCTGTCTCAAGTCAGGAGTGAAATTTGTTTCTTCACATTGGTATTGAAAGAGAAATGTTGATGCGTTGGCAAGTCTTGAATCTCTTGCTGTCATTGTTGGGTTTGGAATGAATGAATATGGATCATGTTTTTCTGCACTATTTGAAGCCGTGCCATGAGGCAAATCTTCAGGGGAGCCATTATTCTTGATGCTAATGTCAAGTTAGTGTTGTGTAACGTTGTTCTCTCAGTGGCCAACCTGCTGACAGCAGTCAGCAAAGCTTCTTTCCAGCTGCCCTTGGACCCAGTTGATCTCTGGCTGTCCAGTCAGGGGTTGGTCCCCAATTTAGAAAGGGTGGCCAAAATGACCAAGGAGAAGTGGCAAAAGTGTCATCCACCTCCTGTCAGGCTCCCACAGCTGCACATGGTCCCCAGCAGCAGCACAGGCCACAGCAGCAGAAGACTGGGCTGACTGAGAAGGTTGGCTCGCCTTTGGATTCAGTTCTTCTGGTTCAAAGGGCAGCCACAAGCCACAGCCTAACCCCAAGGGGTACATGCTGAATGTCCAACACCACCGTGGGCCCACCAATCTGTGACCTCTCTCTGACTCCTTCACAATGATAAGTTGTGTCAAATCAATGGAATTGCATAATGGATGGTCTTTTGTGAGAAACACAGTTCATCACAGTTACTCGCAGGAGTTTGTGAGGGCAATCCACCTCCTTTTTTGAGAGTTCCCTTTTCTTTTCTGCTTCATGCAGAGGAACTATAACTCTTACAGGAGGTCATACAAAAGCTTGTGGACAAAGAGGCAATCGAAAGAGTGTTTGATGATGGGTACCCAGGCTTCCACAGTCATCTCTTTTTGGTGCCAAAACGAAACATCAGACACAGACCGGTGATCA
>CAXHWN010000483.1:24200-46200 GCA_964020975.1 Hermodice carunculata
ACCTGTCACATCTCAACCTTTATCTTTCAGTGCAGCACTTCAAAATGGAGACCCCAGCCACCATCATGGTGGTGGAGTGATTGGGCAATTGGGTAACCTCAATAGACTGGAAAGGCATGTATTTTTACATTTCCATTGCCCCATGGTATTGGAAAAATTGCACTTCATGGTCCACTGTAGGGCCTTTAAGTTCCATTCTCTCCTGTTTGGCCTAGCCCTGGCACCGCTCATCCTTACTCGGGTGATGAGTCAGGTAGCATTTTTTGTGCACGTGCAAAGCATCCTGTTGCACATTTGTCTGAATGATTGGCTCCTGTGGTCTCAGGACCACACCCTACTTTTCCAGAAGATGCAGCTCATGCTGGATCTGTGTGTGAAGTAAGCCCTAATCATGAATCTCCTGAAGTCTAATCTGACTCCTGCGAGGAACATTGTGTTTCTGAGGATTCAGTTCTTGACAGTACCTTTCATCTGTTGTCCATCCAGCACAGGTGGAGGCAGCTTGTCTCCTTTTGAACAGGCTCAGGAGGGCGTTAGCCCCGTCCGTACCTCAATGAATGCATCTTATTGAGACTCTAGTGTCCATGGACTCTGGGTTCCTTTGCGGAGGCTTCATCGTCCCCCTGCCTAGCTCAATTTTCAAAGTCAGTGGGATAAGCAGAGCTATCTCTTGCCCCAGCATATCTCGATCCAGCCATACAATTGGCTGAATCTGAATTGGTGGTTTCGTCACATGAACGTGATGCCAGGCAGTCCCTGGAGCCCTCCAATGCCAAAGTGACCCTGTTTACCAAGACCTCCCTTCAGGGCTGGGGAGGACTTTTAGACTTGTGCTCTGTTGCTGTCAGCATGGCATCAGGATCCAGTGTCGGCACATTTGAGGTTGCCTGAGTGTCAAGACGGACCTGATCTGGCACCGTTTACAGGTGATTTAGACCAAGTGGTCTCTGAAGCCCAGGGGAGTGGAGGCGATCTCTGCTCTTTGGGGTTGACCACACATAGATCTCTTCATCACCAGCGACAATTGCAAAAATCAACACCTTTGTGTACCCACTTCCCAACGACCTTGTGTGGGCAACAGACACCAGGACAATTTCATGGCAGGAGATGTGGGCATATGCCTTTTCTCCAACTCTGCACTTGCCGAGGATTTTACTCAAGATACAAGAGAAGCAAGTCCTTATGTGGGCCCCTGGTGGCCCAAGAGGGAATTGTCCGTAGAACTTCTAGAGTTGAGTGTTTAGCCTCCTTGGGGCTTTAATCTTTTTCTCATCTGCTCTGGCAGCAGGCACAAGTTCCACCATAGCCTGGAGTTTCTCGGACTTTATGTCTGACAACTGTCGCCAAGGGCATTGTGTCAGCCGGCTTCTCAAAGGGAGTGGCTGACCAGGTTGCCTGCAGGATACATTGTAAGTTTTCTCTAAAGATTTAAGACTGTCGATGGAACAAGTTTACCGCTTTCGAAAAACTTCCTTTTTGTAATATAACTTTTATATGTTTGCTCCATTTTATCAAGTATGCATATAAATGCCGGGTTCCATGCTGTTTTATCAAATAAGAAGAAAGCTTATTGAAATCTTATTGAATACAGCATGATAGTGAAAAATTAATTAAATGTTAAATATCGATATCCTATAGGAGACTCAATCTGGTGTGTCATAAACTGTATCAGGCTGAATATACGTGAACATGCACTTGTTTTCTGTGGCTTATAACCCGTCCTGCATTTCAGTAATATAGTCATGTTTGCATAATTATATGTAGTGATTGATTCCTCAGGTTCGGGAAAGGAACCAGTGTCCATGTTGACAGGTACCTCACCATGGGTAGGTTCCTGTCAGAGCTATGAACATACCAGGATAGGAAAGTCACCAGGCAATAAAAGTGAGAGCTTTGACAAGTATTGTTCTATAATATTCGATATGCATTTGATAGTGAGTGATGTACACATGACATACTGCCAATGGTCACAGGTACATTTTGTAATTCTTACACAAAGCACTTAGCATTGGAAGTTGCAATGTCAATGCACGTCTTAGACCTAAACGTTATCAAATGACAATGAATCAATATATGATATGAAACATATAAAATCCAAATTTTAATATTTTTGGAAAAATCGAACAACCTGCCACAGTATTTGATCAATCAAATTATGAAATACAAGAGCAATGCCAAAGCAGGCCTACACTATATAAATCCATTATTGGGACTACAAACATGAAAATCACACGTGTGTCAATCCAGAATGCCTGCCATCTTCCGAAAACAATATTGCTGGAAAATATTTGATCAAGCTATTTCAGATATGATATACTCTCTATGAGTTCAAGAGTATGACTGTTTTGGGCTATCAGAAATACAACTGGAGACATGGCATTCTACAGACGTTTTAACTTGTCCAGCAAAAACAAAGTTTCAAATGTAATGTCAGAGAATGCAATAAATCATTTTGAACATACTTTATCGCTTTGGTTTGCTGAGTGAGGAGCGCCATGGTTAAATGTATGTGTGAGTTGAACGGATGTGCAGATGCATACATGGCGGGGCTTTCCTAGTTCTATCCGGTGATTTCTAACAAAACAGAAAAAAAATCATTGGTGCCTTGTATTATATGCATTGTGTACTCGATTTAAGGGGCTAAAACACTTTATAACAATAAAATTAGAAAATGCTAGTTTTTGTTGAATATTATATTGTGTATTCTACAATTTTCATTTGAACAAATCATAACTATATATTTTATGAAAGAAGACATGTTGATAAATATAAAACCAGCAACAGATCTTGTGTAGCTGTTTAGACATTAAATCTTATTCAGTTTTTAAATTACAATTCAATTTTTCATATACTGAGTGTAAACAACAACAAAAATAGCTTAAACACATTTCCAGATAAACATTTGGTTTTGATCAAAATAGACATGACATGTTGTTGGCTTCAAAACCTTATCTCAACTTTTTTATAAAGTCTTTAGTTCAGATTTTAAAGCTTCTAAAATTGTATTCAAAATTCTTAAAATTCAGCAAAATGTCAATGATTTATAAAAAAAAATCACCCAAGCCCTGTTAAAAAAATCTGAGATACGGTTCTTAGACACGGGTGCTAGCTTTTATTTGATACTACAAGGTAGCTTATATGTTAATTTTTGAACATGCGATTTTTTATTTTATGTAAATTTTGCAAATTTTAATTAGAATTAAACTAAAATAATTGATATGGTTAAATCTGAAATTCAATGGCGTATTTAAAAAAGACAAATGTTTTCTTTAAGAAAATATATGCTTTGGATAGTCTTGCATGAGAAACGATTAAAATAATTACATATTACTACATGAATGTCACAAAATGTATTATCCCCTTAATTGTTGCATGAGCTTCTTTACTTGAAAATGTTGAAGCAGAACAACCTCTCAATTCATTCCAGCGGCCAAGCACGTGTCTAATTTCACATAGCCAGGCATCATTATGTTGGTTCCCGACCGAGTAGCTACATGCCGGTGTTTCCATTAAACGGGAAACTAGATATCATATAAACCGGATATTCCTGTGCAGAAAGGGCCAACCCGTATTCCCCATACATATGTTTCATTGAACTATTCTCCGGATCTTACCAAGTCACACCGAATACCACCGAACTGCAACGAATTGACAGATTATATAAATTATACCATTTTACTTTAAATTTGTAAAAAAAAGAAATAAAATAAAAATAAAGAAAGAAAGAAAGAAAGAGAGAGAGAGAAAGAGAGAGAAAGAGAGAAAGAAAGAGAGAGAGAAAGAGAGAAAGAAAGAAAGAAAGAAAGAAAGAAAGAAAGAAAGAAAGAAAGAAAGAAAGAAAGAAAGAAATTAAATAAATTAAATAAATAAAGTAACTGAACTTCTAAAGAATTTGATTATTCTGGTAAGGGCAATATTCATGTTTCAGCCCATCTCGTCTCGGTACCATTTGCTGGGATCTGTAAATAGCGCTCAACTGGACGCTCTACTATCATTCACAACACGAAGCGAAGACCTGTGTTAATTGGCAAATATTCTTATTCGATTTTTGCGTGAAATATACCTTCAATAAGACGTTTAACTACTTCCTATTTCCTGTATTTTAGTGGGCCTATCCCATCGGTCTCGTTGCATCTTGTCTATAAATTTCTTTCTTTCTTGTCCTGTTTCTGAAATCTCCCTGGATACCCCCGGAGAGTGTCATACTGAAATGTATACGAAAGAGAAGACAGAAACACGAAATATATAACCATCATTTGTGACAGGCTGGATTGGAAACTCATCCCATGTGCAAGACAACCAATAGATGACAGTTGAAAAGCTTTATTTGGTCCAGGGAAGTTCTTAGACTAACAGGTGAAGAAATGGTCAGATCGTAGATCGGTCAAAACGTCAAATACTTTTGCCTTGGGTTCAAACTGGTGCATAAAATAATTTATTTCTGCACATAAAAAGATTAATTATTTCAGTTTTATAACCTAAGCGATCAATGAGCAACTTTGCGAACCAAACGTCATTTTTGTGCTGGCATGTTCAAAATAAAAGAACTTTTTGTCGACGGAACACAACGTTCATAAATATTGCGAGTTGGCAATCTTTGACAGCCAAATCAAAGTAGTGTCGGGGAGAACGTTGAAAAGGATGATGATGATGATGATGATGATGATGATGATGATGATGATGATGATGACGACGACGACGACGACGATGAAGATGATGATGATCCTAGTTTATTGTCTGGCGTTTTTGGCATATTTTGAAGGGTCGAAGCCAGGACACCCTGGGGCAAATGAAGCCAAAAGTGGGCATTAGAATAGCCATAGTTGGGTGATATTCTGGATACTAATAGTAAAAAAAATATACATTTGATGAAGCTTGCCATCTTGATAGACCATAGCAATAGGAAAAAATGGCCATGCACACTGACCTTGTGATGACCTTGAAGCAACCTTGATGGTCACTATAATGATCTCAATAGGTCTTTTTTAGCTCTTTTTATCGTATATTTCACACATTTATAAGAGGAAATCGAAGAGAACAAGTTGTGAACAAGTTTGCGTAGAACATTTCGATAAAGAAATATTTTCGAAATTAGCCTCAAAATGAAAAAAAATGTACAGGGGTATTTTGTAATTGTTTATCCCACTTTTACATAAATGCATACATCTGTCAATGAAATAGGTGAAACACAAACATTATGCTCATTTAGAAGGTAATTTTAAAAATCATCCAAAAATCTTATGTTTTACAGAAATTACATCCATTTAAAATTTTACCCCATAAACCCATTGTTGGCAGCCATCTTGGGTTATGAAATCGACAACGAAGCTCTGATTTCAAATTCATAAAATTTCACCAAACCTAAACAAATTCACGTGAACCTCTTTTTCAAAATCATCTACTCCTTTACCTGCATCCGGTGATGGACATATTTTAATCAGGCAATTCGAAACTATTTCTGCTATTTGGGAAAAATACACTTTGTACCCAGAATTTTCTAGATCAGGTAATTTTTGGTTATATGGCAAATTAATTTTTTCATGATAATCCTCGGACTTGATCGTTTTCAAATAGAATGGCCATTGTGAGCATGTCTTTCAATATGTGGGTAAAAACTGACATTGAAAATCCGTTTATAGATACATTTTCGTGTTTAAGGTCAAATAAAGGTCAAATTTTATATACTCATGGCATATTTCATTATCTACCGAGTTTCATGAAGATTGACCTTTTTCTTTACAAGATAATGCTCAATGTATTCTATATAAACAAAACTTGGTCATTTGGCCCCATAGTGGAGGATTCAGTACTGGGTCGTCCTAGGACGTAATTAATGTATCGGCCCCCTTTAAGTGCTTAATGCAGATTGATCCATTTCGGGGCCACGTAGTCTTTAACAGTTTATCTTGATATTCTTTCTTCGTGTAAAAAAAAGGATTTCGGAGTGCCATTTTTTTAAGATCTTCATTGATAAAGACCACTATCATTCCAATTCTTGAGAGTTTCACCATATGAAATAAAAAGTTTTACTTTGTCCTGCCGGGAGTAAATAATATCCCAATTATAGGAATGTTTATCCCTGCCTGCTTCTTTCCTGTTGTTCCTGCGGTAATTGTTTCTGCAAACTGCACGTCCAGTTTAGACGCTGACAGATATTATCCTCGTCTTTTACTTGCAACTCGTTGATTACTAGGTTATTATATTTGCCAGCAGTAATCTTTTCCTGCTGGGTAACTGCTTTTATCTTTTCTTTAACAAGATGATCCAGCAACTCATCATGCTTGCTGACCTGTGCCTTTACATTAGTACTGTTAGACGACGTTTTACGGGCTCGATTCTCTATTCCTAATGCTGTTTGATAGTAACTACAATAGTTGGGAAAAGGGCTTCTCCCAGGGTTGTAATAATATAGCGGTTACTGCCGCTATATTATTACAACAATACAAAACAGCATAAAGATTTTAGCACCATATGATGATTATATTGCACTAATGAGTGTGCAGAAACACTGGGTCTGCCTCTTACTTCTTCACTGTACTATGTTTTACACCATTCGCAATGTCTCAAAAACGTTTAAAATAACGTTATTATATGTGTTATGCAATACATATTGCTTTCCTGACAAGAAAAATGATAATCCAGTGCGACATCTGTGTGAGTAAAGTTGCCTCTCACATCAGTCGAGCTCTTCATGCACCATGGCGACCTCTGGTAAGTAAACCTGTATGAAAAGCCTTTCAATATATTAACTCTGAAACGTCGATGATCTCTTAGACATCTTTTACTCAATGCTTTTGATGTCACTTACATACATGCACCATTGAAGGTAAAGCGTCCCAAACAACCAGACTGTATAAACGAAGAATTTATAAAAGCCATGATCACCTGAGACCACTATAAAGCAAACAGAGATGATGTCAGTTTGAAACCATAACAAAACACAGTCAGAGATATGATCAGTGACGCTGCAGCGCAACATTATACCAACATGATAGATGACAAAAGAATGACAAAAATATTGCATGGAAATAATCCCGCGAGTTAGCTCCAGACAAGAAGACAAGCAATCCTGTTACAATAAACGATGGTAAAAATGTGTTAGCTGATGATATTGATATTGCGAATTCTTTTAATGACTTTCTATCTTCAACTTTCGATACATATCTTCTCCAGGAAACACAAACATGGTACTCCGGTTCCTTTGCAAAATTATATAAACGACTGCAAGGAAGTAAATTATCTTTTCAGCGCTCCAGATATCTCACCCGAACAAGTGGAAAAACGTCTACTTAACGTTGGCTCAAAAAAGCTACTGGGCCTGATGCCATAAGTACCAGGCTACTAAAGGTAACGGACCTGCACTTTGTAAACCTGTTTCAAAGATTCTAAATGTCAGCTTCAAAAAGTGGACAGTTTCCAACCAAATGGAAAGATGGCGGGGTTTCTCCTATACTCAAGGGCAGCGATCTGCCAGACAGAGCTAATTACAGGACAATAACTACCCTCAGTATTCTGAGCAAAATAGCAGTAAGGCATGTCCAAAGCCACTTCTACCACATTCTTAACTCAAGAATTTAAATTCATATATAACAATCAGGATTCTGCGCCCCTCATTTTTATGAGTCAACACTCCTTTAATTAACATGTGACTGCTTCGAATCTTTGAACAAAGGAGAACTCGGAGGCCAAATTTTATTTGATTTACGAAAGGTATTCGATTTTGTGAATCACCAACTTATTATTAAAATGTTGGAAATGTATGGTTGCGTTCATATAAACCTCAAGCGATTTATTTCGTTTTTAAGAGATCTGACACAAGTCAAGTTTAAAACTTCAATGTCTAACGAATAGAAAATTCGCTCTGGGGTCTTTCAAGGGATTATGCTGGGACTGACTCTTCCTTCTGTTTGCCAATAACGTGAAACTTCACACCACCAATTCAAAATTCTCCATGTGCGCAGACGATACGACTCTGTATACGTCTGGCAAATCTGTCGATGATCTTGGTGTACTGTAAATAAAATGGTTATAAATGCTGACAAGACCCATGCCATGATCATCTCCACAGCTCAAAACTCCAGGCATCTACAGCAAAGCATTCTGAACATCAACATAAATGGCCCTGACATACAAACTATCAAGGAATACAGAGTCCTTGAAATTGTCATACACAACCACCATGACTGGTCACGCCAGGTGGATAAAGTCCACAAAACTCTCAGCCGAATTCTTGTCTCTTATGGTGTATTAACCATTATCTTCCAAGGGAGGCAAGGACAGTTTTTGTCTAACCTTATGTACACCATCGCCTTACGTACTGCTGCAGTATCTGGGGATCCAGTCCTCAGGTAAACCGCCTGGAAAAACTGCAGAAGAGGGCAATTAGGGCAATTATTTAATATTTGACCTAAAGCCAAGAGATTTTACCTAAGATATTGCAAATTACCGAACTGGCAACTATTGAAGGAATTGATCCTGCTAAGGACAGTTAATCAGGCATATAAATGCTTAAATGGTCTAACACCTAGTTATCTGTCAAACTTACTACATCCACTATCCAACACACAACCCAGAGTCACAAGGTCATCATCAAAAATGAATTCGACTGTATCTCGACTCAGAATCAATAAATTCAAAAGTATTTTTTTATATCGAGCTCCTTATCTGTGGAACAAACTGAACATCGAAACCCAAACACCTAACACATTGTAATCATTCAAAAGGCTTTGCCGATCTCCTACATAGCTCAACTATGCACAATGGCAACTCTACGACAATCTACAACCAATGTTCTCATCTTTTAATTGTTTTTTTGAACTTACAAGTGTTTTATGTAATTTGATTTGTATCATGACTGTATTTTACGTGACGGGCCACTGGGGAGATAAGCTGTGATCTATCTATCTATCTATCTATCTATCTATCTATCTATCTGTCTGTCTGTCTGTCTGTCTGTCTGTCTGTCTGTCTGTCTGTCTGTCTGTCTGTCTATCTATCTATCTATCTATCTATCTAACCATCTATCCATCCATCCATCCATCTATCTATCTATCTAGCTCTCTCTCTCATATTAGCCATCTAGCCCGTAGATTCGTTCATGGGGGTGATCCTGCTTTGGCTAGTTTATCATCAAAGCTGTATGTGGCTTATCTATCCTTCTTCTTGTCAAATAGATTCCATTGTAGTTTTTTCTCATGCTCCTTCAGATTCCATCTAAGGTTGAACACCTGATTTTCTGTCTTTCATATTTTTTCCGACCATAGGGACTTTCTTTCCCTTTATTTGTCCCGTTTTATCGTGTTTTCCTTTCTCCCTTCTTCTTTAGATTCCGTTATAAGGTGTAACCTTGATTTTTTGTTTCTTCATATTTCATGACTCCACCAGGTGTACTCTCTTAAGACTTCACACTCTGTCTTAGGCTTTAATCCTCTTTTTTCAGTTGCGAGTTCTGCAACTGTCCTTCTTTGACACTTCAGTACCATTCTTTCTCTTTCTCTAACATTTTGAACTCCCTCTGCTTTATTTATTTATTTTTGTTGTTGTAATTTTAATGTTGTCTCAGGTGTGTCTATAGGGCTGCACTACAAAGCTCTATAGTTTAAAGTGGATGGTGGTTGTGGTCGTTACCAGTTGGCGGCATATAAAATTTATACTTGCACTTTCAGGTTAAGTGAATGCTAATATAAAAACATGTCATAGCGGCTGACGCAAGTCCTGTGAGGTTCATTTCTGAAAAGCGCCGAGGATACAATTTTGATTGGGAGAAGTGTATGATTTGCCAGAAGGATATAGCTGGTGAAAAATGTAGTGATCCTACATCCCATGGACTTGTTGTATTGTTCAGATAATGTTTTGGCCGCATGGCACAGTACTTGGAAAGCATTTCTGAAATCAGTACTAATACCCAGTCGCACACAACGTGTAACAAGTTATACACGAACAAAACCGAGATTGATAAAATTAAAAAGAGACAGGAATCAGTGACCACAGCAAGCACCACATCAGTTGCTATGGATTATGGCATCCACGCATACCGGTCTCCATTGAACCATTCTTTTTCGGAATGGGGACTTGGTGCAGCTGATATGTGCTTTTCCCATTTTCAGCCAGATTATCGGTCAGTACAGAAGGTTTCTGGTTCGAAACCCGTCCGTTTCTTGGTCACAAAACATGTATTTTTACGATGCTCCTTGCATGCTGGGGGACTTACATATGCACAATCCCCGATCTGGGACAACTCGGAATATATAGTACTAGTACTGGATTAAATGCAATGAACTGGGTTTTGTCGATTATGGCATTCACGCATACCTGCCTCCATTGAACCATTCTTTTTAGGAATAGGGACTTGGTGCAGTTGGTATGTGCTTTTCCCATTTTCGGCTAGGCGATTGGTGACTAATGTTGCTGGTTCGAGACCCGGCTGTTCTGCGGTCACAAAATATGACATATTTTTGGTGCTCCTTTGATGCTAGAGGACTTAAATATGTACAGTCCCCGATCAAGGACAACTCCGAACACTGTACTTGTAAAGTTACAATGAAGTGGGCCGTGGGGATTATTCCATCCAAGCATACCAGCTTCCATTGAACCATTCTTTTTTTTCAGAATGGGGATTTGGTGCAGTTCGTTTGTGCGTTTCCCATTTTCGGCCAGATGTTTGGTGCCGAAGGTCGCTGGTTCGAGACGCTTCCGTTCCGTGGTCACAAAATATACAGGTATTAGGCCTACATTCAAGTGCCAAAGAAAGTATAACAGAAACTCGTTCCGGTAGAGAAACAAATTACTGGACAACATGCCTAATTTGCCATATAATTAGTCACAAAAAAGGGAAAGAGACAATATTCATTAGATCTTCAGATGGTGAGGATGCCCCAACGAATGCAGCTAGTGCATTTTCACATCACACCATATTGATAGGAATATCTGGAGTTGAGTTAGGTGCTGGTGATGCCAGATATCATAAGACATGTAGAGATAGCTACATTATGCAATCAAGAAATTGGAGCAAAAGAAAAATTATTTGACAGTGAGGGTTCTGATGAATCTTTGCACAAAACGGTCTCTCAAGAACGTGTCAATGATTTTAAAGTGAGTATGATAAAGCAGGGTACTGTGTATGAATTGTCAGCATTTCTAAACTGATTTAAAAAAAAAAACTGGCAGGAAACAGGATTCCAAATGTAGAAAATTGTCGAAGTGACAAACTTCAGAATGTATTGGAAAAGCACTATGGAGAACGCACTTTTCATCCTCCGAAAGAGAAAAGGGGGGTTTCTGGTCTCCAGCACTCGTGCTACGCTTGACAGAGTGATTGGTGTTGCTGGTAATCTCAACGAAGACCTTTACAGAGAAAAAAATTATGAAGCTTTGAAAATTGCAAAGTCGTCACCTACAAATGCTTTGCATCATGCTGTGATAAGGCTCAGAGCAGATTTAAAGAATGCATTGGGTTAAATGTCACACATTCACCTTCAAGTGAACTGACAATTGAAATAGAATAAGAAGCATATATCATGGTATTTTGCTCAACTTATGTATTTAATTTACCCTATTGTTCTGTTGCATCCAAACGATCACATTGTTGACAGTTTTCAGATAGCTAGGTGTCATTAGTTTATAATTTACACGAAGGTAGAGCGTTCAAACCCCATAGGGGCAGACAAAAAATATCGTATTTTTTGACTATATGAAAATGTGGGGTTACAGGAAAGGGTCTTGCTTTTACAGTCTGCCAAAATATATTTGTCATATAACACACCCATTTATATTCAGTTATTAAAGGCAGTAAAACATATATTCTATTGAAAGGGAAATGTGGTATGTATTTTATGTTCGGAACGAGCGGGACTCGAACCTGCAACCTTTGGCACCAGTCGCCTAGCTGAAATGGGAAACGCACATATCCACTGCACCAAATCCCCATTCCTAAAAAGAATGGTTCAATGGAGGTAGATATGTGCGAGTGCCATATCAACACGGTAATGCAGTATATTAACTGAGTCGGCATTTATTTCCAGAATCGGGGACTTAAATCCACCAGCATTAAAGAAATGCCGAAAATATATATTTTATGTTCGGAACGAGCGGGACTCGAACCTGCAACCTTTGGCACCAGTCGCCTAGCTGAAATGGGAAACGCACATATCCACTGAACCAAATCCCCATTCCTAAAAAGAATGGTTCAATGGAGGTAGATATGTGCGAGTGCCATATCAACACGGTAATGCAGTATATTAACTGAGTCGGCATTTATTTCCATGTGGCATAATTTTGGTGAAAGTTGTTAATTATGAGCCAAATGCAGTATTTCACTGAAGTAATGCATTCTTCATGGTGAAACGCGTATGTCAAGTTCTCTTTAATACAACGCACAGATAGAATCTAATGCTCTACTTGGTCATCCTGGCAATCACATTATTAATAATAAAAGGGCAAATGACTGTAATTTATGTGACAATGCTTCCATCTGAGGCTGTTTATTTGCATGAAAAGTGACGCAAACCAAGAAAAGACAATTTGAGGCACATAAACTGCAGAGAAAATATAATTAACTTGATGATACCTATCCTCTCGCTGTACCACATGAAGTGCTTTTATATTGAAGGTGGTCGCAGTTAAAGGGTCAACATCTTGGAATTGCACTTGAATCCAGACTGTCACCCTGGCTAAAAGCAACCCTTAGATGTTGTCCATCAAACTATCATGGGTGGCAAATTATACGTTTTGGGGGCAAAAGTAGTTATATCCGTATCCTTGGGGGAAAAAGTAGTTATATCCGTATCCTTGGCTCCCCGGCTATTACCTCATTGATTTATGTTGCCAAAATGTATGTGTGTGGTCGGGATTGGCAACATTTACAAACCATCATGGACAGAGGTTGCTGTCAGAACACTCTCTTCTTGTGCAACTGTCAGCAAAACCTCGCAAGGATAAACCGTGATCTTATCGAATATTCAGGATTGTTTGCTCAGCGTGACATGTTTGTTGGAGGTCATAAGTTATTTTAATTTATTCACTAAAATACGTATTTTTTGTGTGTGGGGGGGGAGGGGTAGTTTGTTTTATGTTACACTATATTGCAATGATATCAAAGATTCAGCCACGAAAATGACTCAGTCATATTTTAACTGTCTCAAGATACATTATCATTCTAGATATTCATTTTCTGAAAACAATTTTCATTCTTAGCTGCTCAAACTGGTAACCTGATTCTAGATTCTTTTTTTCTTCTTTTTTGGGTGTGTGTGTGTGTGTTATTTATTCATGTGTTTGTTTGTTTGTTTGTTTGTTTGTTTATTTATTTATTTATTTATTTACTTATTTATTTATTTATTCATTTATTTATTGTGTGTGTGAAAAGTAATGTGGCAAATTAATTAATTAAACCCCCCGGGATATTTAGTGTGCAGGTGATGCAAAGAAAACGTGAAAATACGACCTGCGCAAATATGTCAACCGTGGTATTATCGGGGAAAATTTTAATAACTGATAGAATTTAATGGTTAAACATAATTTTTATCTTGAGATCATCACATCACTTATTCTTGAAAAAGCAACAAAAGCAAAGTCCTCGTTATCCATTGTAACGATAACTTTATTTTACTTAATGTATACATAACCAAACATTCATACAGTATTGACGTTCACATTGAGCCTAATCCGGCCTTGCGCGACAATCTTTATCTCATGTACGAGAAAACGTGACTAATTGGCAAGGTATAGACAGCTGAAACTGAAACTATTTAATAAAAAAATACCTGAAGAAAAAAAAAATCAGTTATACATTATAATGGGACTACATATCTTATCCTGCTAATTACTAAACAGTGGGGTAGTAAAATATATGTGTATGTACAGTATTCACATAATATCATGTTCCCTGTAGAAAGACTTTGAATCCAAGTGCTAGCATCCCAGCATACCTGAACTTAATTAGAATATAATGGTTCTGGTCAACTGCTTTCCTGGGCGTGCTTTGCGCCCAAAGCGCGCCAAAGAAAGCTGTCGACTCAGTCAAAAATGTGGCATTGAAAGAGCTAACCCTTTACAGTTTTGCACGACCAATGTTCATGATCGGGTAACTTTCACAAAAAAGGAACCAGAGGCGCTGCATCAAACTGATGACGCGGTCAACCGCACAGCCACAGTGCCAACGCACGACCTGCTAGTGTAACTATTTCACTGCACGCAGCTCCGTGGACGGTAAAAACTCAGAACAGAGTGGATCGCCTTGTTTTCACTTGACTTAACATCCGATGCCTTCGTAATCTTCATAGATTATTTCTTACGAATCTGCTTATGAATTCGTCTTACGAATCTAATGATAATCGTACTTTCCCCATCACATAACCATACAAAAAAATTTACTTCAATTGACCTACAAATATATATATATATATATATATATATATATATATATATATATATATATATATATATATATATATATATATACACAAACCAATTCATAGTTCCATCTTTGTATATCATTATGTCCTTGTTAAGACCACTCCCTATAGAATCCATACTTTTTTAGTCTATAGGTGGTCTTAAAAGTGAGATTCCACTGTACATACATACTACATGATTGTATAAAGTGATCAAAGTGTCTTGTCCCAACACAGCCGTTATTTCATCACCTTAGTATCTACAGGGAAATGGAGCTACTGCACTGTCACTTAAAGGTAAAATTATTTATCTGTGGAACGTGTGCGCAAACACATCATTACCTTTAACCATTGAACTTATCTTAGACTAGGGCGCCAAACACTTGTGAAAAATGGGAGGAATTGGATTTTTTTCCTACTGGGGTATTCAGGTGCTAAACGTCCCGGAAGACTGTGACACCAACAATTTGAGTACAATGTCAGTATGCAGCACTTTCAAAATAACACGTGAGACAACAAGGTCACACTGATTAAAAAAAAAAAAAAGAAGTAAAAACGGAGATCGCAATAAAGCGTGAATCAGAGTGTAATAAATGTCTTTTTGCGGTACATGACGTAAGCCACCACTATCCAGAAGCCAGTGCCCCACATAGCCATGCCAAGCTGCTGCCAATGGACTTGATCCACCTTCCATCGCACGGGGAAGTATTCACCAAACACATTGTGTCCACAGTAGAGTATTATGGCGTTCATGCCTGCAATATTAAAGCAATGCCGACAATTACATGGAATATGCTAGTTGTGACGATATCTGCAAAATATGAGTATGAAAGTGACGATTCCTGTCACTAAAACATGTACAAGTGCTCTGTATGTATGCATGCCTGTTATAGGTTTAAAACTTGTCACTATGGCATATTCGGGGGCACTATTGTGCATGGTGGCGCTACCAGCTATATACGTCACATGACATTTTCGAATTATGAATCAGGTTTTGTTTATCCCGCAGGTACCTCTACATGCAACAGGTAAATACGGGGGTGGGTGGAAGTAACCTCCAGTGCCACATGCAGGTAAAAATCTCCATTGAAAACACACAAGGGCTTGTATGTCGGTTGAGGCGACGTTATTACGGAAAATGATGACATTCATGCCCAGTATAACAGTGATTTAAAATGCGGACCCCACAAAAGGAGTACAGTGGTGCTAAATGTTACTAGTAATTACGATTTACTTTCAAGTTAATGCAATGCTATTTTTCACACAACACAGAAACCATATGCAGGTCCAGACAAGCTTACAAGACGGGGGGGGGGTGATTTCCTACAGTAGTAGAATAAAGAAAAGTGTTTAGAATGTACTCAATCATTTATGAAAGAGTGTCAGTTGTTTCTGATCGTAAGGTTTTTATTTGACATACATTAAAATTTACATACAAGTATCTGTAAAACGAACTAGGTAGTTTGCATGGTATAATTCGCGGTGTGAAATAAGCAAAAGATTGCTTATTACTAAATCTGCAGAAACACAAGATTACCAGGATAAATAAGAGGTGCTCCACTCCAGATGGGCTTGACATCAATAACGCAGTACATTAAAGCCAGAGTGACATAGGCGAAACATGAGGCCACCAGAACAAAGGACAGCGACCTGAGAGTAGATACATTAAAAGACTATAGTATCAACACGTTGTGTCAAATCATTCTCATATTTTCGTCATGCAGAATAAACGTGCGCCCCACCCATTATGGCCCACAGAATATCGCCTTGTGTTGCTACAAATTACCTGCACCGTCACCCATTTTATGCCATCTTGTGCCTCCACCTTGCCCCTACCCCAACCCTCACGCACACCCACACCCTCAAACAAACGGGACGGAATCTTGCAATAAACGTAATTACGAAATGGCGCAATCCAGAATAGCGCATCATGCTACACTTGCACCTACACTTGAGCTTACAACAAGAGAAATATAAGGCCTACAACTGGTCCTAATGTATCCAAACTATATGCCGATGAAATGATAATATACGTTCGCTATTCAACACGATAACACCTGCACGTGGAAAGGGTGTAGCGCTAACAAGTCAAAGAAATATCGACTCATTCATCAAATGAATCAAATATCTTATCACTCGTGTTGTTTCAGATGAATGTTTATACACGACCGGATCGAATTGCTGATCTTCGAGCAATATATCAGTATCCAACTGCGGATATTTTGTGTTAAGGCTGCAAAATTGTCTTACCATAAGTTCTTGTTGACCGGGATCCAACCCCCATTCTGTTTGCCATGACATAATAATGCACCTGTCGCTCCCTAGAAAAAGAAAGTCCAGGTTGTAATCCACTTGAGAGGACAGTGCAGACGTTGCAGAGATTGTGAAAAAAAAATCACACTGATTGTCACCCCAATACGATCTTTCATGTAAAATATATACATGTGTCAGCCTAATGTTTCGGCTCTGGATTCATTATTTGACACTAACGGTGTATTCTGCAGTAATTCCTATGCACAAGAAAGATCGCGGCCACCTGAGATTAGGTGTGGACCCAGATACTTCGCCAAAATAGCAGGTAGTTGTTGTTATCGCATTACCGTTTTACTTTGGAACTACAAATAAAATGACGAAGATGATGAAGGGATTCATGCTATTGTTATTGTCATCGTTATTGCCATTATCATTGCCATTGGTATTGTTGCATTAGGGTTAAAGTCCCTAAAAATAACTGTGTCTAGGTCTACTGTCTCACACGCCAATAGTAGTGTCTTTTGGGACCAGTTTGGAAGCTGGATAATAACTGATAACTACATATATTAGTGGATATACTGGCGTATCTCACAGGACACGTTTCTTACCAAATGCTCGTAAGAAAGTTCATTCACATCAGAGACCCCGGTCAGCATTATCAGTAAACCATGCTGTTGCGCTAACAAGGGGTGCCTTTTAATAAAGGGGATCTTGCCTTTGTGAGGTGCCGTTAAAACATTGCAGGCGTGCAGACCTTTGACTGCTGTTATTATCACTATATTTATTACATTATAGTCAATATCGGCATTATGATTATAAATTGCCACGGTCATTGCAATAATTGTGTTGTTATTATTGTGACGCTATTCAAACTGCGAGGAGGCCCAGTGAATACCAGTATCAGTATGCGCATGATGGCTCTCGCATGCTTAAAATTAACAAAAAGTCCTATATGGAGTATTTCAAGGCCAACTAGGATGTAGATTAAATATTTTCTCTAATCCTTTGTGTTTACTTAGGGTAATTAATGTAATGAAGACAATGATTTGCGGGGGTGGGGGGGTGTGTCCTGGTTGCTGCAACACATCTGTGCACAAACAAGATGCAGTGTCAGACAGAGTGTGGTCATTATATGTATCATCAGCGTAAATGTTTACCAGCGAGATGAAAGTCCTACATGGGCTTCAGTTTCACATTTAAGGTACCGAGTACTTGTTTGAAATTTTAAATGGATATCACCAGCATGTGGTGCAAGTTGAACAGTCAGGATTTTGGTCCTGAGAATAGAAACTAGAACGCCATCTCCTGACGCAATAAGATCCTGCGGCACGGGCAAGTTCCTGTGCAATTTCAAAGCAATGGGTCCAGTTGTTTCAGAATATGTAGAGGGCAAAGCACGCGTTAACACACTTAAAAGGGGTGTCTTTGTGACAATCATCGTGACCTGGACGTACGTTCTAAGTGAGAGAAATTTCTGTGGTTGCCGCAACGAACTCGCTGGATTCTGGCCACAGTCATTTGCAAATGATCAAATTCATTGCATGACTGTAGACTCTATGTTTACAACATTGGCTAACATCATACCAGATCTGAAATATTTTCTTTATCTTCAACTATCATTTATTGCCAAGGTCCTCCATCTTACTAACCAGAGCGCATAAATCTGTAATTTATAAAGCAGGTATGAAATAAGGTACGCAATGACAAAATGGCAACAGGTCGGTCAAACGTTTTATTAAATGAAGAGACAATGATGATGGTTTGTGATTAGTAGTTCGTTTCTGAAAAGAAAGGGCAGCAAGAAGTTTATTTGTACCATAGGAATAATGCGATGTTCTTGAGAATAATATGAGATCGGATATTCCCGTATAAAACTACGCCTTAGATAACAAGCGGAACAGTACATGCAACCTTTGAAAGTTCCGGCTTATCACCGAAAATGCAATGAAGTCTTGCTGATCAATTGGCCGAAAATCATAGCCTTGTTGCTTTACGACACACCCATTTATAATCAAAATGTCACGATAGTTGTATGGCATGAGTATATACTCACTGTTACTACGGCCCAGAGTAACCACCGCTTCACCCTGGACCCGTGACCTTTGTAAACCAGCAGGATCTTTCCAGCCTAAAAATGACCAACAACACCTCCATACAGAGGCAACCAAAGCCATCTTCGTTCTCCTATAACAGGCACGTCACATTTTTCCATATATCTGTACACAGGTTGAGTAAAATTTATTAATTGGTCTCCAGTCAGTTCTTGTCAGTGTATCACACAGAACATTACAAAGAGATTTTAAACACGCTAGTATTTTGTTTGCATCTTTTGTGCGATGCTGCTGTTATTGTTGTTGTTGTTGTTGTTGTTGTTGTTGTTGTTGTTGTTGTTGTTGTTGTTGTTGTTGTAGTTTATTTCGCTGTTGTAATTTTCTCACTAGGAATATATTGATGTCCTTGCTTCTCAACAGTTTAAAAAAATTAACTGGCTTTGAACTAAAAATACTTAATTATATTTTGTATTTTGCCTGAGCTCGAAGCGGCATAAAGACTTGATCAGCACAGATATCATCGTCTGCACCAGATACTTACTTGTAATCCCAGGAAGCACATAAAAACTGATGTAATCGTTCCCAGAATCCCCTCTGGGTCGTAAGCCTGCCAGGCATTATATAAAGCCTAAAATAAATGAAACACTTATCATGAATTAGGCATCACTATGGCAATTGTTGTGAAACATGAAAGCATACTCTGGCAAATTGGCAAATTAAGCACTTTGATACACTTTTGTATTTCTTTGAAAATGGCACTGACAATGTACATGTACACTTTGATCTTGATCAATTATACAGGTGGCACACACAACGCATGGTTACATTGGCCAAACGTGTTGATGAAGACACACACACACACAAATATACATACATACATACATACATATATACATACACACATATATATATATATATAGTATATTACACGCAAAGGCTAAAATGGACCTGTGTTCACTTCCTTTCCTGTTTACCTGAGAATGGTTTTCCAGTTCGTAAAACATGTGCAGCCTTTTTAATGTGATTAATTACTGAATTATTTGTGTCAATTATTTAATTTTAGTGCAGAAGCTTATTCATTCTATTCAGGCAGTATTAGGTTCCAGCTACTGAAGCTAATTCTGCACATGTTTTACGAACTGGACATGCAAACTCGAAGTTCTTGCCAACGCAGAAACACGGTGGAGAAAAAAACTCTCATCTGTCCATAGCTGGAAATCTGTATGAGTGTGTGAGGACAAGGTCTCTCTCTCTCTCTCTCTCTCTCTCTCTCTCTCTCTCTCTCTCTCTCTCTCTCTCTCTCTCTCTCTCTCTCTCTCTCTCTCTCTCTCTCTCTCTCTCTCTCTCTCTTTCCTCTCTCTCTCTCTCTCTCTCTCTCTCTCTCTCTCTCTCTCTCTCTCTCTCTCTCTCTCTCTCTCTCTCTCTCTCTCTCTCTCTCTCTCTCTCTCTCTCTCTCTCTCTCTCTCTCTCTCTCTCTCTCTCTCTCTCTCTCTGAAAGAAACAGAGAATTTACAACGTCAAGGAGATGTAAAAGAGAAGATGACTGACCTTGAAAGTAGGCCAGTTATAAATATGAGTGCCCGTTAGCAGAAGTCTGTCTATATAGCCAGCGGCACCTCCAGAACAGTTCCTAAAATCGCCGACACCATGATCGCCTCCGGGACCAAGGTAACCTCTGCCAGAACATAACACAGTGATAATAATGATAACTTTTGGCAATCACTTAGAATATATATATATATTTTTATATGTATGTATGTATGATCGTATATGTGTGTGTGTGTGTGTGTTGTGTGTGTGTGGTGTGTGTGTGTGTGTGTGTGTGTGTGTGTGTGTGTGTGTGTAAATTGGCGCCTACATTTGATACAAACAACGTTGTGGGGTAGAACCGTTATGCACGCTTAAATTGATGAGACACAGAGTTTAGTGTTTTTTCATCATTTTTACTGCTACAGCAGAAGGGTATGCAGATACCACGAACCGTATATTTGTTATTCATTTGTTTCATTGTTTCAAACCAGTTTCACAGTCTACTCAAATTAAATCTGACAGGCATCAGTTAGAACATTACCTTGGGCATCCCGGAACGGGGAGTCCAAACGTTATGCCCAGCCATAACGCCAGAAGTGCCAGATTCACCAGCCACTCAGCCCAATAGTTAACAAGGTCCCTAATGAAATTCCACTTTTTGTCCTGTTAGGATAATATCATAAAAAATAAAGTTCAGGAACCAGTCAAAAATGCATTGATGCCTGGGACAGACAATGAAGGAGGAAAGATAGACAATATTGTAAGGTCTGCTACATTTACCATTCAGAGAGGACCGATTCCATCATATACCATGATATATTTCTTTCATATATGAAGTTTGGTTACGTAGAAATCAATGTTTCCGTATATTTAGAAAGGTGTTGAAACTGCTACTGAAAGCAGAATGAAGCCATTTTATTTATTTATTTATTTATTCATTCATTCATTCATTCATTCATTGATTCATTTATTTATTTATTTATTTATTTATTTATTTATTTATTTATTTATTTATTTATTTATTTATTTATTTATTTATTTATTTATTTATTTATTTATTTGTGAATCTGTTTCAGCGCATGACAATAAGTATGTTTCAACAGCAGAATTTCAAATCCCATCATGACAGCACTTGTAGATTTTGACAGGCATGAATTTTGTTATTGCTAAAGAAATATAACAAAAACAAAAAAAAAACTTTATCTCATTAATGTTTTGTTCGCAAATAGGCACAACCATGCAAATGTCACCTTAACCTCCGCCCTCTTGGGCCCAGAGGTCTCTCAGTTGCACATACAAACATTACATTCCCTGCCAATTTGACAATTGAGAACCTGCACCCTTTACTGATAAGGAACGCTAGTATTCTTGCATTGTTCAGTTCTGTGCAGAAGA
This sequence comes from Hermodice carunculata, assembly GCA_964020975.1. NCBI lineage: Eukaryota > Metazoa > Annelida > Polychaeta > Eunicida > Amphinomidae > Hermodice > Hermodice carunculata. The sequence continues at coordinate 45,820 of CAXHWN010000483.1, forward strand.
GAAAAAAATGCCTCTACCTCGTTTGCATCTGTCTTCTTTGCAAATAACAGATGTATGGTACCTGACACTAAGTAAGTGAGCGCAAATCTCTGCAACACTCCTGGCACACGAAGTATACTTAGATCGTTACCTGGAAAAAGAAAAGTTTCTTCATTGTAACTTCTAAAATTTTTTCCAAAACATATCTAACTTCCTTGCACCGCCACACTATAATTATATATGCACACTTTGTTCTAAATAGACGACTTCCTAGAAAGAAAATACGCATTTTAGTGCACGTAAAGATAGTCCGTTAAAACGTTCTGTTAGTTTGTGTATTTTTCCGGTTCGATGCACACTACGGAACTTGAGCAACCATCAGGGCGTGCAACATGTCAGATA
>CAXHWN010000484.1:5000-14000 GCA_964020975.1 Hermodice carunculata
TATAATTGTGTTATACCATGCCTCCTTTGTTTTGTCAAGGGATATATATGTCACCTGCTTACACATATAAATTTCAACAAAGGACTGATTTGCTTTGGTGAATACATTTTAAAATGCATTTATATTTATGAAAACAAAGAAAGCATGGTATAAAAAGGATACATCCCTTGTTCTCGTGATTTATCTGGAATCTTGCATTTTTAAATCCTTACGCTTCGCTCCGGGATTTAAAAAAGCAGGATTTCAGATAAATCCCTTGAACTTGGGATATATCCTCTTCATAAATGACGCTTGGCTGCCACTATACAATAGACCTTAATCTGAAAGAAGTGCGATCTCTGAATGAGTCAGTCAAATTCCTCCAGCAGGAAAATCAGGACCTGGCCAAACGGCTTGACTCTTTGCAGATTAACAACTTGGATTTGGTTCGACAGGTCTCCACTAAATCTGTAGAGTGCAAAGAGCTCAGAGAGGAGAACCATGAACTCAGAAGGCGACTGAAAGAAACGGCGGTATCTCCTGAGGCGCAGAACAGGGAGACTAAAACCTTGTTAATTGGTAGCTCAATAATACGAGATTGTGGCAGTGATGACGAAAGTACCGTCGTCAAGACAATAAGTGGAGGCGACATTAACGATGTGCATGTAGCCCTGACAAAAGAACCCATGAAGTACGACAAGGTGAAACTGCATATTGCATCCAAAGATTGTCGCAAAAATGACAACATCCAAGAGATCGTCAGTGATTATAAATTACTGATAAAAGGGGCCAAGAACATCGCGAGTTCCGTAACTGTCTCCAGCATTTGTCCGAGAACGGATCATATTGCTGCTCAGGAGAGAGCCGAGATAGTTAACGTAGAGTTGGAATCTCTGTGTCTGGAAAATGAGTGTAATTTTATTAACAACGATGCTAAGTTTCGCTTAGCAGACGGGTCAAATCAACGAGGAGGCTCTTAGGGCCGACGGTCTCCACCTGTCTGAATTCGGAACTAAAAAACTGATCGAAAGCTTAGGTGTTCCGCACCTGATTTTCAAACGAAAGAACAGAGATTCCCGGAGCCAGGGGGTTAACAATTGGAGAAAAGTATCTGCAAATGGAAAAAACAATCATGGCCAGGGTGCTTTTGACCAGTTTAACCGCAATACACGGCGTGTTGGTAACGAAGCGAACAATAAAGTCGACCACAATAAAGAAGAATCATACAAATACAATGGGGCAAGATCCTATGCCCGCCAACAGGGTAAAAAAGAGGTAATCTGCTTTTATTGTGGGGTTCCAGGCCACACAAAAAACACATGCAGGCACGGTGCTAAGGTGACGTGTAGGGGGTGCGGCCGTAAAGGTCACAAAATAAAGTACTGCAAATCTGAATAGGTGGTTGGCAAAGAGGACATAGCCGTTAAGGTCAAAGTGCCTGTTAAAAAGCATCGCCACCACAGGGGCGGTCTGAGAAAGCGTATCAGAAAAGATAAAAATGTGGCCAAAGGTCATTTCTCAATAGCATATTCTAACGTGCAAAACCTGGGTATTGTTAAACAAAATGAAATTGGAAATTTATTAGAAAAAGAAAAATTCACATTGTATTGTATGACGGAAACGTTTCATAGGGACGATGGTTGTGCATCAAACATACATCCCCATTACCAATGGGTAGGTAAGGCCCGAAGTGAAGGGTATAAGAAATCAGGAGGTGGTCTTGGTTTTCTAATTCATTCAAATGTTGATACATGTGATGACAATGTTTTAAACTCAAAACAGGATAACTTCGAACGTTTATGGGTGTCAGTCAAAATGCATAGTAATCAGAAACTCTTGATGGTGTGTTTGGTTTATTTTCCAAATGATGGTATGGATAGTGAAAGTAGCGCAAATCTCAATGCAGAGCTTATTGACAATGTAGCATCTCTGAAGGCAGGTGGGCACGAATGTTTGATACTTGGTGACTTTAATGGTGTCCTACCTGTCTTCAGAGTGCCCAGGAAACGTAGTCCGAATGGAGATCTGCTCTCATACCTGATTGAAATTACAAATCTGAACGTGTTAAACTGTCATGAATCATGTATGGGACGTTATACGCGGTCATCTCAAGTCAGTCATAGATTATGCTTTGGCAACCGATGGTATTTTTAATGAAATTGAAAGCGTAACAATAGATGAATTAGCTCTGTACGATGTTGGGAGAGACCACAATGCCGTGGTCATCCAGGGTCAGTTTGGTATGTCTGCAGACATTCAAAAACCTTTACCTATAACTTAAGTGGAACATTAAAGAATCCACTGACTGGACATTGTTTCGAGACAAACGTAGCGTTGGTCTCACGCATTGGAATTGTAACGCTTTTAATACAGTCAATGAGGCTTGGTGTAGCCTGCGTGATATGTTAATGGCAGCGGGAGACAGCGTTGTTGGTAAAAGAAATGCACGGGTAAGACTAATTACTCTTGGGACGAAGAGATTCGCAATTTAATTCAAAGCCGAAAACAAGCTAATCGCTTCTATCGTTATTGGTCTAAGCGCAGCAATGACTGCGCATGCTCTCCGGAATTTCTGCAAGAGCTTTGGGACGATTATATGTCAAAAAACATAAGATTCAAGAAAAGATTAGAGTCAAAGGCGTGAGAAATAAGATTCAGGTTGTTATTCAAAATTCGAGTAAAGGAACAAAAAAACACAAAGGCGTATTGGCGAATGCTACGACGCCTAAATAAGAACAATGACTTTCCACTGAGAATTATAGATCCCAAAGATTGTACACGTAACATAGTTGACCCGAAAGAAATTAGTCAAACCCTTGCGGATTACTGGAAAAATATTGGTTCAAATGGCAAAATTCAAAGTTCTTGCATAAACGACATTATGAAAGGTCAGGTGGATAAGCTTATGAGTTATAATGGTGATACTACAGGCTTGAACAGCATTGAAATCCATTTTGATGATGTTAAGGAATCAGTTTCGAAATTGAAGAATGACAAAGCCTGTGGGGTAGACCATATACCCATTGAATTTTTGAAGAAAGGTGGTACAGCTTTGATTACTTCCCTGGTTGATATGTTTAACATGTGCAAGACACTAGAAGTTTATCCAGATCAATGGTTTCAAGGGTACATAAAACCGATCCACAAAGAAGTATCTAAAGAAATTTTGTCAAATTATCGTGGAATTACTGTCACATCCAATATTTATAAAGTATTCATTTCGATAGTCGAAAATCAATTTATGAGGTATTTAGAACAGGAGAACATATTAGGGCAGATGCATGGAGCCTATAGGAAGCATCGAAGACTGGAGGATCAAGTATTTATTTTAAAAGGAATTTGCAATTTACGGAAAAGACAAAAATTGAAAACTTGGATCTCATTTTTGAACATATCTAAAGCCTTCGATACCGTAAATAGGGAAAGACTCTTTCTACTTCTATGGGAATAGGGGATTCAGGGAAAAGCATGGCGTCTCATTAAGGGTCTTTATGATAAGGTTGAAAACAAAAGTTATATTCGGTGCTTTTGAGAGTTCGTGGTTCAAAACGCTAAATGGAGTTAAGCAAGGATGCATCCTCCCCCCCCCCCCACTTTGTTCTCCCTTGTAATGCTCGATTTGATTGATCTGTTAAAGGAAGGAAATGTTGGTATACCTTTTAGAAATGACCGTATTCCTTGTCTCTTATATGCCGACGACATGGCATTATTGGCTGAAAATGAAGACCAACTGAACTGTATGCTAAATATTGCCAAAGTTTTTGTTTCAAAATGGAATGTGACTTTCAACTGCTCTAAATCTAAAGTCATGGTTATGGGTAAAAGAGTAGATTTAAACAAAAAATGGATGTTGGGTGATAACTTTATTTCCGAATGTAAAACATATAAGTACTCAGGCATTTTTGTTTCAAGCTCCCTGAAAGACTCACAACATGTAAAAGAACGGCTCGTTCCCAAGGGGAAACATCTGAGAGGATATTTAAGTAGTATACTTTAATCCCATCAAAAAGTAAACCGTGTAAGTTTTGGTAATACTATATGGAAGAGCATTATCTTGCCGTCTATTTCACATGGTGCTGCAGTTTGGGTGTGTAACACGAAAGAATCTGTAGCGTTTTTAAAATCATTGCAATATGCAATGCATAAAGCCATTTTGCAGGTCAACTCTTCACCTTCAATGGCCGCGACCATAGGTGAGCGAGGGTGGTTGTCTTTCAATGTTTATTTGGAACACATCAGAGTTAAGTAATTCCACAGCATGAAATTTGATTTGCCGGACACAAGGCTGTGCAAACAAATCTTTCATTCTTTGTTTGAGCCTGATAGTGGAAACACTCCTGATGCATGGCCGCATGTGGATGAAATGAGAAAAACGTTTAATAATGTATGTATGGACCGTGTTCTCCGATCGACAAATCCAAATTGGTTACGTCGTTTTGTGAAATTATCCATCGAAGGGTATAAATTACATTTTTTTTTCAGGAAATTGATGAGGAAAGGTTGCTTAATTGGGACCAAATGTTTAAAAGGTCTACCTTGGGTGAGAAATATTTATTTAGTGTAGACAATTTTGCTGGTGTAAGATTGAAATTTCTGGCCAGAACAGGATGTTTGGGTTTAGGTGAAGATTTGAAAAGATGGAATATTTCTGATGATAAATGTGTTTTGTGCAACAGTGCTGAGGAAGATTTACCCCACTTTTTATTTTTATGTCCAGCACTCTATCAAATACGATCAGAAATGTATGTACGTTTAGAAAGAGAGTGCAGAACGCAATATTTTGACCACGTTTCGCAACGTTTTTCGGCCTCTTCCTTGAATAATAAAATTTGTTGGCTCCTTGGTGAGCATCTCTACGAATTTGGCCCTGAGACTGGCGACGCTTTTGATCGTAATTCTAAAGATTTTTCAGTTAAAGCTTGACACTTTAGGAGGCAGTCAATCAGTGACCCCCAGTCTGACCCAACTGTATAGTTCATGACAGGAATCATATGTGAAGTTATTTATTTTTGTATGTTGTAAATAGGAGCTGTAAATAGACATGTTTTTATGTACATTGAATGCGGGCGCAAGCAGTGACGCTCCACGTGACACTTGTTTGTGAATGGGTGTCTTTTTAACTTCTCAGTATCTGTTTTATGCAAACTGTGAAAATTCTGTGTTTCAGACGCACCACGAGTTCTGCCCTGCTCGTTGGTGCCCCCGGTGTAAAGGGGTAGATAAATAAATAAATAAATAGATAAATAAATAAATAAATAAATAAATAAATAAATAAATAAATAAATAAATAAATAAATAAATAAAGGGGTAGATAAATAAATAAATAAATAAATAAACAAATAAATAAATAAATAAATAAATAAATAAATAAATAAATAAACTATAGAAAGAGATCTTAGATAGAGATCTTATTTCAACTTCTACTAGGGGGTTATTGACCTTTGTGCATGTAATGAATCTAATGCAAAAGTTCTGGCAATTTAAATTATGCTAATTAGCAGTATTCGAAATTTTCAATCTTGAATATGTTCAAAACTATAATAGATGGAGGTGTCATTCCAACTTGTACTGGGGGGTTGTTGAACATTGTGCGCCTGATAAATTAAAAACAAAAGTTGTAGCAATTTGCTAAGTAGCACCATTGGGAAATTTAAATGCCGAATGACTTCAAAGCTATAATAGATAGGGATGCCATTCCAACTTCCACTCCTCTGTTATGGACTGGTACGCATCTGATGAATTGGTAATGAAGGCTGCACAAATTTAAATTATGCAAATTAAGAGTATTTGAAATTTCAAATCTTGAATATCTTGAAAAGAATGCACATGGACAAATTTGTTCAGCTCTCTGATAGGTGATCACACCTGGTGAGAGAAAATAAAAATGCATTGGAGTCTGAAGCTTGACTCTTTTCATAAAAAATATAATAGTTAGACCTACCATTAACTTCCATTTATAGCTTCTATGACTGTGTAGCAGATTGATCCAGTTAATTGAAGTAAAATGAAGCAAATTCAGTTTTGTGAATGTATACATGCATTGGATCTGAATTGGGGATGGGACTAGGAATTCCTTGTCTCAGATTGGGGCAAGGGCAGTTGCCTAGCAACAGACTAGTTATGTTGGTGAAAGTAGAACCATAGGGTAGGGGCATGGTGGAAGATGCAGTGTGCCTTTGAGCAATCTTCTATCTTTGACTGGAAAATTAGCAACAAATAAAATCCAAGAAGGAGCCTCATTTGCATGTGCACAACCACTGGTAAAAAGTCAGGTGGGGCCACCTCACTAGGTACCTTAGCTGTGGCAGAGCTCTATTTTTAGATGTTGCCAATTAGTATGCGCAAATAACTTCTGTATGCACACTGGCAGGTTGTACATGCATCATATGCACCAGAAAGGCTTGCACACAAGCTTGGCGGGGCTGTGTAAGACATACAACTGGGATTACACACATGTTTATGTGGTAAAATTGAACTTCAGTTGAGTTAGAGTACTTTGAGGCAATTTGAAAAAGTATTTACCATCATCCATGAGATAAGTTGGGAGCATTGAAGTAAGACTTGGAGCTTGTTACACTGATGCTGCTTTGTGTCAAGTGTGGCATTCCAAAATTGTTCCTGAAAACCAGTTTATTACGCTAACTGGTTGCATCTGTTATACACTGTAGTGCTAAAGTATCCATTGTACATTGCGTACCGATCATACACTGCAGTACTGAAGTGCCCACTGCACACTCTCGTAAAATTGTCGTACCGATCATACACTGTAGTACTGAAGTACCCATTGTACATTGCTGTAACATTGTCGTACTGATCATACACTTAGTACTGAAGTACCCATTGTACACTGTCGTAACATTGTCGTACAGATCATACACTGTTTGTACTTGAAGTACCCATTGTACATTGTCGTACCGATAATACACTGTAGTACTGAAGTACCCATTGTTTATCGTCTTACCAATAAGCAATGAAGACACACACACTGATTTGCTATGCAGCAAATCATCTTTTCTAGTTACATCTTTGGTCTTATTGTTGAGACAATTTGCTATTAATGCATTTTGTTGGGAGTCAAATAAAAGGATTGTTCCAGTGCATATTTTTCTGTGATGTCGGGGGAGGTTGAGTAGGTACATTTTGTGCGATGGTTGTAAATTAGACCATGGACTTAATAATATATTATACGCCCATGATAAGACGAAAAAGCCTGGAAGAAAACTACTGAACATGTAAACAATCTTGATTCCAGACGACAGACTCGATGATCCTTGCAGGGACCTCTATGTAATAATGTAATATTTGTTTTTTACAGTCACAATTTGAAATAATTTGTACTCATTTGCCCCTCCCCAATATATATATATATATATATATATATATATATATATATATATATATATATATATATATATATATATATATATATATATATATATATACTATAGGTCAAGAGTTCCCATTTTCATGTAGCAAGGTGTAATTCTTGAAGCTTTCCGCATAGTGTATATCTGTATAATTTTTTTTTGTTTGTACACAGACCGGAAGGCAACTTTTTATCCACTTTTTCCTCAATCGCAGCGTTTTCCTACTAACGTCATCCCTGTGTGACAACTGAAAATCATGTGGACAAAATGTCTATCAACATTTATTACATGGCATTATATACAGTGCATACACAAGGATTTGCTATCAACATTTATTACATGGCATTATATACAGTGCATACACAAGGATTTGCTTTGTGCCGCGACGTCCATTTTAGGCATTCAAGCAGCAGAGCACCAAATTGCTTAGACCTGCTGCAGGTCGCAATATTTTATGATATTTTTTTCATTAATTTATGCCATTTTTTCAATTCAGGTTTTGTGTTCTTTTATTTTAGGGTCAGGAAAATAGACCTATGGCAGAGAGCATGCCTCAGCCTGGTTCAACAATTCTCTCTCTCTCTCTCTCTCTCTCTCTCTCTCTCTCTCTCTCTCTCTCTCTCTCTCTCTCTCTCTCTCTCTCTCTCTCTCTCTCTCTCTCTCTCTCTCTCTCTCTCTCTCTCTCTCCCCGATTAATGTTTCGGGTTCTACCAGAACAACGCACTGGGTCAATACGGATTTCAGTCCTTTAGTTCAAAATATAACGGATTGCAGAGTGTTTATTGCACAATGAGTAAAACTTCCTGTTGCTTGCCTATCACGAGCCATCGTCCGTTACTCTCGTAGACGTGAACGCTTCCTTGTACACATGAGGCGTCCATTATCCATATCATTTTGTTTTCCTCATTATTTGGCACGAATTCTTCGGTATTCAATCGAAAAGTGTTGATGACCTCAGGCTGGGCCATGGTTGACATTAAATGCGGCAGACATCCACACCAGGAATATTTCTTTAACACTAACACGCAACCAATATTAGGCATGGCACGAACTATGCTTTATTATAGAGTAAGAATACCCTAGTCGCCTGTTTGGACTTTTACTACAGCGAATGTTTGAAAAATGCATGAACGGCACAGAAAATCCTTTGACCAAGTTACAGCTAGATGAAACTTCCAAAGGGCTGAATGACCTTGACCTTTGACCTCTAGAGGTTACATGTTAATAACAAAAATGTGCAGTGTTGCAATACCTACCATTAGAGTCCAATATGATTAGAATCGGATGGAAATTGGCTGAGTTATGACTGGATGAAAATTTCAAAGGTCCAAATGACCTTTACCTTTAACTCTAAGGGGTCACACGGAAATTAAAAAATGTGCAGTTTTAAAATAGCTACAATTTGAGCCCAACATGATCAAAATTGGATAACAATCGACCTATTTCTTGCTAGATAGAATTTCAAATGTCCAAATGACCTTGACTTTTGACCTTTAGAGGTCACATGTAAATTACAAAAATGTGCAGTGTTACAATTTAGCTACAATTTGAGCCCAACATGATCAAAATTTGATAAAAATTGACCGAGTTATGGCTGGATGAAAATTTCCAAGATCCAAATGACCTTGACCTTTGACCTTTCGAGGTAACATGT
>CAXHWN010000485.1:0-16000 GCA_964020975.1 Hermodice carunculata
TCTTAAAATCACCTAGAGAGACGGACAGTCTTTTAACAGTCACATATTGGATGGAGGCCATGGATTTTATACGTTTGATATGCTTAAAAATGGGAGTGGGGTGGGTGAGGGTGCTATTCTTTATAAATGTTTGTTGTGTTTTACAACTATGCACAACATACAGAAATGGAATCCACTGAAATGAAGAATCTTGCATTACTTTGCTTTCAAGTAAGGGCTCTACATTTAGTGCTACATAAAAGGTCACTGTTCTGGACTTCTTTATGCCAAAAGCCAAAGATATATAGCCTGATAGGCCTACGACAATATCTTTCTCGTCTTAAACTATTGTCCATGTATTATACAATCGCCATTCCTCCTATTATTAATTCTGCAGCATTATTTTTTCAACTATATTATATTCTGGTGATGTCTACCTCATACTACTGCTCCTTTCATCTGCTATTAATTCATGCCTGTTTTCTGGCACTACAGTGCAAGTATCAACCTGTTTGGATGCAAACTGTCTTCTCTTCTGTAAAGAATTCTAAGGAATAGTATCCGCCTTCCCTTCCTATGCCTGAAGCTTTCATGCCGCCAAACGGCATGTTGAGGTCCCTCACAAGCCAGCAGTTTGACCAGACAGTCCCAACCTGCAACATAAATAATTCAATACGTACTTGTGAGCCTCCTTCCATTTGCTGTCGAATAATTATGGTATAAACAACCACATGGGATCGCCACTTGTTTCGGATTGCCCTGGAGGCAGTTTGGGCATTAAGGAAGCCAGATCGTGAAGAAATTGTGCTTGATCAAGACTGTACAGTATATACTAAAACTGCAATCGTGTAGCTTATCATACGCGCTTACACGGCATGGTGCAGCAATTTGGGGATATGGTGGAATGCCGGGGTTGACATCCATTTGGTCAGTCTTTGGATGTGATTGCAATCGCTCGGCTCGCAACTTTCTTACGACTGAAAATTATCAGCAAGAGTCAGGTGCCCTAGAGGTCGTCGGCTTTTCAATCCTTAACAACAATTTTTCACCAGACTACATCTTTCGTCTGCGCAGAGTGCACGACGAAAGGACCCAGTCACCTGGGGGTAAACTCTTTCAGTGCCAAGTTTGGACCAGTCAACAGCTTTCTTTGGTACGTTTGGGCGGCATTGTGCCGAGAAAAGCTGTTGACCGGGACCATTATATTCTCCGTGACTATATGTATCAAGAAAATGTACCATGCAACGCAACACATTTGCATGAAAAAGGAGGAACAGGAATTAACATTAATATATATATATATATATATATATATATATATATATATATAAATATATATATATATATATATATTTATATATATATATATATATATATATATAATTATATATAATTATCATTATCATTATTAATAATTTTCTTATTATTTTTATTATTATCATTATTATTATTATTATTATTATTATTATTATTATTATTATTATTATGGCGTCGCGATGGTTTGAATGGCAACGCTGTTCATAAACCTTTTTGGAGATGCTGTAGCAACCAAAGGTAAACAAATTGGCGATTGGAACGAGTGAATAATCAGAAATACCGGCATCAGTGAAGAAGCTTCAAACACGAGGACTTGTACATGTTGTAGAGATCCTGTAAACTTTACCTGTAGCCTTCTTGCCACTCGATGAGCCTTATCCATATTCTGGGTCCAAAGTGCAGCACAAAGTCCGTACTTGACTCCATTGGCTCGAGGTATCACCTAGTCGTTATGGATACCACAAAGAACACATGGTCACATATTTACAGCAAGCTCATAATATCAAAGTTTTTTTGTTTTTGTTTTCATTTTGGGGGTATTTTTTCATGATAATTGGAACGAAAGCCCATAGTGGAGACATGTAATGCGTCTCATGTTCTGGTCCTCTGATATTGGTTTAGCCAACATACACACATGAAAAGTTAAACATTTGAACATTAGGGGGTGGACTAAGTCAAAGAGAATCCTTCGCATCACATTTATTGAGTTCCAATCCAACATTTATGATTATTTGAGTTTCAGGTACTTCCTTCAATGCACGACAATATTTTCGCAAGTGTGGCAAAAGTTATAATACAGCTGTAGAATCAAACATTTTTAACTCGAGTTAGTATGCATCGATTACACTGAAAATAAGTCTACTTTCCTGGTTTCACGGCCTTATTCTGGGACATCCGATTAAAAAATTTATTCAGTGGGATTTTGGAGACGTCAAGAACAATGAGGCCCAGTCAAAGGAAAAACAATACCTCTTCTTCAGTTTCAAAGGGAACAATACAAGTAACTGGTCCAAATATTTCCTCCTGCATAAGGCGAGATGTGTCTTGTAACCCGGTAATCACTGTTGGTCTCATGAAGTACCCCTGTGATACAACAGATAAAAGTCGGGATGGTTAAATTGAAACTCTGTTCTCATGCAAATTCCCCACGCTGTCCTGTCTTTTAATGAGTTTCCTCTGAGTAGCGGTAACGCACCGATAAATACCAATGACAAGTTAGACCTGGTAGATGGCAGATTAACATAATTGACTGACGGTAAGAAAAATGTAATCGACAACTAGAAAAGAAGATTTGCGTCAAGGCAAATCTGTCTGTGTCCCTTCAAAAGTTGTGAAAATATTAAACGCTATAACTTATGTCCTTTTATACTTCACATTCCATTAAGCTTATGGCTGGATGAAGTTTTCAAAATACAAATGACCTTGACCTTTGACCTTTATAGGTCACATGTAAATTTAAAAAATTTACAGTGTTACAATACCCACAATTTAAGCCCAACATGAACCAATACAGATGAAAATTGACCAAGCTATGGCAAAATGAAACTTTCAAAGGGTCAAATGACCTTGACCTTTGCCCTTTAGAGGTTACATGTTCTTGCAAAAATGTGCAGCGTTGCAATACCTACAATTTGAATCAAACATGATTCGAATTGGATGGAGATAAGCCGAGTTATGGCTGGATGAAACTTTCAAATGTCCAAATGAGGCGGACCTTTGACCTTTAGAGGTCACATGTAAGCTTGCAAAATGTGCAGCGTCACAATAGCTACAATTTGAGCACAACATGATCAAAATTGGGTGAAAATTGACCAAGTTATGGCTAGAAGAAAACCACCACCAAAGTAGCCTTTGACCCTGAAATGACCTTTGACCTTGAGATGACCTCTACCTGAAGTAAACTTTGACCTTTAAAAATGACATTTTGACATAAAATTGACCTTTGACCTTGATATGACCTTTGACCTTGACATGACCTTGACTTTTTTTAGATGACCATTGCCTTGCTATGACCCAACTCCTATACACTCGGAACCACATCTACTATAGTATATAAGCTATTGAAGATTTCAAATTTTAATTAGCCCTCATTTGCATAATTTTAAAAAGCATGACCTCTCATGATAAAGAAGCAAGATTTCATCTATAGAAGTATAATTGCGCGAAGTTTGGAGTTTCTACGTATAATAACTTTCATATGAAATGTCTGACAAATTTGCCTGTAAAGAAAGAAATTAAGAAGGAAAGAAAGAAAGAAAGAAAGAAAGAAAGAAAGAATTCCCAGAAAAACAATATGTCTGTGTTGGCACACAGATATAATGACACATCTACCTTTTATACTTTTGAAGTTATTCGGGATGAAAAACTTGCAATGTCCCTAAACAACATCACTCAGACTTTCGGGTCAATATTCACTAGATTTACAAGTGCTACTAATATATACAAGAGATAACAAGAGAACGTCTGTCTGTAGAAAGGTATCAAAGATTTAAAATTTGAAACCCCTTCCAGTCAGAATAACTTGACATGCTTTAACATTTGTGCAGTACTACTAAGATATGTAATGGTCATTTGTGAGTAAAATATGTACAAGCTGGAATGGGATCTCTTTCTGTCATACTCACGAAGACTCAGAATGCCCTTGATTTGCAGAACTGAATATTAAAGTATTTGTTCACTCTTCATCACATGAGCATTAATCAACAAAGTACAAGCAGAACTTGGAATTACACACACACACACACACACACACACACACACACACACACACACACACACACACACACATATATATATGTAAAATTAATGAGCAAATTTTGACCTTTGTTGTATACGAGTACATCAGATGCGCATGTGCAATCGTAAGTCACATACCGACACTAATGTTGGGAAAAGCATCGCAATCTGATACAGCTTTGAAGATATTCAATGCTTTGAAATTGACCCTGCTTAGCACAAAGAAACAAAAATGCTACAGTTTTGTTCAACATTCATTTCCGAGCAATGGTTAATACCATATACTTCTGAAATGGGAATGCCTGTCTATCTATTATAATATATACCCACGGTTTAAAATTTGAAATACCCGTAACTAGCATTGTCTAAGTACGATTTTTTATCAATATTTATTGGGTGTAAAATGGTCAGAAACATATGCCCAGAATTAGTGACAGGCCTTTCAATTATACTTTTCAAGATATTCAAGATTGAAAGCTTCAAATGCCCAAATTTATTTCCAGATACTCTTCAACATCCTTACTCGTACAAAAATTGTCATGCATAGAGGTTCGGTAACCATGTAAATTGGCAGTTTCCATGTATTATGGTGACCAAACAAAGTCCGGGACAAGGAAGGAATAATAGATGGAAAGAGGGAGGGGGAGGGGAAGGCCAGGAGAAAAAAAAATGCGAAAAACAAAACAAAAACAAAAAAACAAAAAAACAAAAAAAAAAGAACGAAAAAAAAAACAAACAAAAAAAAAAAACAAACAAAACACAAAAAACAAAACAAAACAAAACAAAAACAAACAAAATAAAAACCAAAAAACAAAAAAACAAAAAAAAACAACAACAAAAAAAAAAAAAAAAAACCCGCCTGTACATGGACATACGACCATAATAGTATGTCAATTGTCTACAGCTTGACTGGGCGAATTGTTATGGTATGTGCCGACGAAAACTGATGACACAAAGAGTTATACAATTTGACTGAAATAACTTCTAACCTGGGCGTTTTCTTCAGGTAGGTCTAATTCATCGATGCCGTCGCCACATTGTATGGCTCCACCCTCTTCTAAAGCAACCTTCACATAACCTTTGACCTTAGCCAAATGTTCTTTGCTGATTAAGGCCCCACACTGTGTGTCAGCGTTCCTTGGGTCTCCTACTTTGATAATCCTGGTGTATAAAAATTTGATCAAGTATAAGCAGGTTATATGTGACATTAATTTCATTGACACAGATCTTTCATCGCGATGGATGGAGAACTGGGCCATTTTAAGGCAAAGTTTTGTACAAAAAATTGATAAAGACACTGTTACCTTTTCTAGTTTTACTGATTATATAACAGGCAGAGCGAACCTCGCATCCCTCCACCTGAAGGCTTTCCTGGAAAGAACAAAACAGTCAAATACCTTTGCCTGATATGGAGTGGGAGCAATGCGCTAAGGCAAAACAATACCTTTTCAGATTCCTTGTCGCAGGCTGGGCACATGTGCCCAAGACCCAAAAAAGTTGCTGACCTCCCGCATGCTATCATAAAAGGGCTCATTACAATTTGCATACAAAATGTTTTGTATTAACAAAGAAAAAGTTTTTCAAAACAATATTACAAAAGCTACACAGAAATAAACAGACAACCGAACGACGACCCGATATCACCGGATACGGAAGCCACTGAATTGCTTTCATTGAAACCCAGCAAGCAGGGAAGTTTTGCCCAACTTACAATACATTAGCCCAACATTCGACCAAGCACCATTGCTTCCAGGAAAGCAAAACGTGTTTAAAATAACTCAAAATAATTGTGGCTTTAAACTCGATAATTTTTCTTTTGTAATTGACGTCATCACTCCAATATTTCTAAAAGAAACTCACGCAAGCACATCGGTAAACTCCAAAATTAAAAACTAACGGACAAAAATAGAAAAGATACGATTGTGACATACGTATGCTCAGGTTATATAACATCCTTAACATAAGTGGCCCTCTAATCTTGAATATTACGTCTTAGTTACCAATGTACTGCTGCACAGTTTAAGCCCATGAACCAAATCAGATAAAAATTGACCAAGTTATGGCAAGATGAAACTTTAAAAGGGTCAAAATACCTTGACCTTCCCCCTTTAGAGGTTACATGTTCTTACAAACTTGTGCAGTATTGCAATACCTACAATTTGAATCCAACATGATTCGAATTGGATGGAAACTGGCCGAGTTATGGCTAGATGTGACTTTCAAATGTCCAAATGACGCTCACCTTTGACCTTTAGAGGTCACATGTAAGTTTCAAAAATGTGCAGGGTTACAATAGCTTCAATTTGAGCCCAACATGATAAAAATTATGGCTAGAAGAAATTAAAGTCACCATCAAAAGTGGCCTTTGACCTTGAAATGACCTTTGATCTTGAGATGGCCTCTACCGGAAGAGAACCTTGACCTTTAAAATGACATTTTGGCCTAAAATTAACCTTTGACCAGGAGATGACCTTTGCTATGCTATGATCCAACTCCTATACACTCGGAACCACATCTACTATACCATATAAGATACTAAAGCTTCAAAACTTGACTTAGCCCTAATTTTTGCATAATTTTGAAAAGCATCACCTCTCATTGTAAAAAGGCAAGAGTTCATCTATAGAAGTATAACTGTGCCAAGTTTGGAGTTTCTACGTACATGTATAATACTTTTCAAATGAAATGTTGGACAAATTTGCCTGTAAAGAAAGAAAGAAAGAAAGAATTCATTCCTAGAAAAACAATATGTCTGTGAAAGAAAGAATTCTTAGAAAAACAATATGTCTGTATTGGCACACAGACATAACCCTCCCCCCTCCAGAAAAAAAAAAATCAATAAAAAGAAAAATGCAGCCACATCTGTTGAGAAACTTTGGGCCTAGGGGTTTCAGAAGTGTCCCTATAAAATTTTCGGCAATTAATCACGTAATTTCGGGAGAAAATGTTAATATTTTGAAAAAACAAAAAATCCGCACCAAATGTGAAGTGAATCTAGCTGAGTACTTACCATTGTTATCCCAATCAACTACATTGCAATCAAAAGGTATATTCGGTAAGTATTATTAAAAAGAAATTTAGAAATTAGAAAAAAAAAGAAATATTACTGCATTGCCATCTGCTGCACAAACTTTGTGGAGGCCCATCCTGGGAATATCCACTTGTAAAAAGGGTTATATGCAACGGTATTTGATATGAAGTCGTTCAGTTTAACGGACAGATTTGACGGACTGACGCACGATGGATGCATATGGACTTTATAAATTCCACTGACTGACTAGTCAGCGGACCTTAAAATGCAAAATAAAAGTCTACTGGTCCTCAGAAGTGATCGTTTGCAACTTCAAAGTAACTGACTGACCTGTTTCTTAGCTGACAATTGAATGAACAAACAGTTATCTTTTTAAAATGTTTCAAGCACTGAAACGTGACCTATTATACAAATTTTATAGAAATCAACTCAAGGTATATCCCCATCATATTTGAAGAAGATCCAGTCAGAGGTCTGTGAGAAAGCTGCACAGACATACATTTACACCAGTATTCTTAAGGTAACCACTCTAGCACGTACATTTATTGATCAATATGTATTAACATAAATTTGTTAAAAGTCAGCAAATATCAAAACATCATCCACTGAGCAAACTAGGTACAGACAAATTCAAGAAATCTCCAGACCAAATTTGAAGAGAATCAAGCCTGTGGTGTTGGAGAAGACAAAACTTATAGTAACGGACAAAATATAATGACCAGTATAAAACATTATTCCTAGCGTCATGTATTAAACATATCAAAGTATTCAGTGATGTTCCTTACAATTTTGAAGGAAATTGGTTAAGTGGTCACTGAGAATTCCTCACACCCCCACCCCCCACCCAATGTGCATAGAAGTAAATAATATGAAGATACTTGAGCATAACCAGTTGAACAAACTTGGTAGACCCATTTTAGGTACACGCCCACCAAACTTGAAAAGGATCTTCTAGTCAACAGTGTTTTGAGAAGTTAAAAAAATATGGATTGTCAAGGCACAAATGAACAATGGACACAGAGCCATCATTTTGGCTCAGCTGACTGACAACGCAGATGAACTCAAAATCACAGTGCCATATACTGAGAAATTTAAGATGTTAGGGTTACTCAGAAAGGTTTTTGTGTGATTTAAAATCAGTTGGTCAGGTTTTCATAGATAGATAGATAGACAGACAGACAGACAGACAGACAGATAGACAGATAGACAGATAGATAGATAGATAGATGGATGGATGGATGGATGGATGGATGGATGGATGGATGGATGGATGGATGGATGGATGGATGGATGGATGGATGGATAGATAGATAGATAGATAGATAGATAGATAGATAGATAGATAGATAGATAGATAGATAGATAGATAGATAGATAGATAGATAGATAGATAGATAGATAGATAGATAGATTGCAAAGCCTCAGCTGAAATTGATCCCATGTGTAACCCTACCAGATAGGAGAGGATCCAGGTATAGCCCTATCGAGGTTGACGAGGATCTGACCAAAAGTTTTGTTGCAATGGTGCAAGACTTTCCGGCTGCACTGACAATGAATAATCCTTTTTGGTAAACTATTATCTTTCAGGTGATTTTGAACGATTCTAGCACTGCATAAAAGTAACTGCAGCCTCTTCAGTTAAAATGTCTTTAGGATATTAATATCTTACCTAGTTTTCTCTACAAACTTCTTGACAAATTCTTCATATATTCCTTCCTGTACAAATATTCTACTTGTACACAGGCAAATCTCTCCTTGATTGGCGAAAGACGATCTAAAATAAATACAGTACATCATCAGTACGTTCTTATGTTGGATACAACAAAAAGCGACGAAATAAATTTATGAAAGAGCCAACTTGGTCAGAAATAGCATGCATGCATTTCAGGAAAAGTTGATGCAAAAGATGAAGAAAATAAAAGGCCCATGGGGCTAATACTCTGCTGGCACCATGGCTATATTGCACCTACATCATTTCACAGTTCTGAACTTCAGGTGGTACTCATGGTAAATATGGGTACACATAAAGCTTTTGTGATTTTAGAGTCTGACTTATCCACCAGATGGC
The DNA here is from genome assembly GCA_964020975.1 of Hermodice carunculata. Classification (NCBI taxonomy): domain Eukaryota; kingdom Metazoa; phylum Annelida; class Polychaeta; order Eunicida; family Amphinomidae; genus Hermodice; species Hermodice carunculata. The sequence goes on from CAXHWN010000485.1 coordinate 9,132, forward strand.
ACTTTGCTCAACATGTCAGCATAACTTATTTGTGCAATTCCTGTGATGGATATTGTTGCATGTGCCAAGACAACAATGAGGGAGTCCTTAACTTTGTGTCCTCAGTAACCTGGGACAGAAGATCAAGGTCACCCATATTAAGCAATACAAAAAACCCACATGGTATACATTTATAGGTGCATGTATATCTAGAATCATCATAGTCTAATTTTTTCCGATGATAATGAATTATACTTGTCTCACACACATTTCCTGATATTTTGCATTGACGTACAGGTGGCACTACCACTATCATGATACTTCAACATTTTTGCTTCCACAACACTCTGACCACATTTCATCGATTTCCATGACAAATTCAGAACCCTAACAACGTTTGTTTCTCTTTTGTTCGATCAGTGACCTTAAAAAAGTAGGTTAAAAGTCATTCGTGGGGTAATAAATATTGATACTCATGCACAATGCATATTTTGTATCAATTTAGTAACCCTAGCTCAATTATATCTATATTTTTACTTCTTAATTATGCATGACTTTATGTAACATCGTACGTTCAGACATGATACACAATTGCTTTAACATTTGATTAAGTTAGCAATTTTTTCTTATGTTATGGAATTTCATAGGTGTTAACATATTTTGGCTCTCATTTCTGTTCACCAGTAGGTGGCACCACCAGTAGTATTCGCATTTCACATATTAGCCTCCAAAATGTTTCCAACAAATTTCAGAAAGATCTATTACAAATCAAGGATAGGAGAGTGTCTATTTTTTTTCTTCACCTTTTGGCCTGTGTCCTACGTAATCCTGTAGGTGGCGCCACCAATAAAGAAAGGAACCAAGATTTTTTTTCAAAGAACATGTCCTAAAATTTCAAGAGGTTAACTTTAAAATTGTTAATGCTGTCGTGTTGACAAGCAAATTGTTCACAGACGGACGGATGGAATAGTCAGACATGAGTGATTGCATAAGCTCTGCGACCTATGGTTAGCAGAGCTAAAAACATTGTTGATAAATCAGCATGCTATGAAATTCATGAGCTATTTTAAAACAACTTACGTGATTACTTTTAGTGGTGACAGTATACTTTACTTTTTCTCACCATATCTGCCAGTTACCATTTCACAGCGGACGCACCGTTGACATTTTATCATTCACTGGGTGTGCTTATCGACCTGTAATTCGGACTATTTGCCACCAGATAGCATTGCATTCAACGATATTTTCATGGCTTTTTAGCTGTGATCTAATACTTTTACATTACATTGGTTATATGACAGTAAGTCTTCCTTTTCCGTTATGTTACAAGATATTACAAGATATATTTATATAAATACAACACTGATACGACATCTTGGTATGTTCAAATTACTAACCCCTGAGACGTATATTTTTGCATATGGATATGGCTGTATATTTTTTGAAAATATTCAACTATATGAAACGTTGATTTCTTATAAGGATACATGTCTACAAGAAGTAATTTGCGGAATACAAACTAATACGGCTGTACTGCTTGCAAACAGTTTATCATATTAAATATATTGGTACTAACCATGAACATGATATGCACTAGATATGCTCGTCTTGTTTGCAATCTGAATAATAAGCTCAATGATATTTATGATGACGACACTTTCAGACAAATACCTCTGACCTGTAGTTCGATTTAACCATAAATGACTTCTCACTCAAGTAAAAACTTCTCGTACCTTTTGAAATAAATGAGCACAAACATATTTGACCTATGTGCAAAGAAGGATCCTGATTTTTTATTCTAGTCTGAATCCCATTTTATATACAGTCTAGGAAGCAGCAAATGTTTCAGGGTGGACGTATTCAACTAAATAATAGAAACAGTAGTACCTGATAAATCAATCACTATTTCATATCCATATTGGCAGTCTACCAGCTCGTATTATTGGCCTTAAAATTTTCTATGTATATCAACGTATGACCTTCCAGTTTTGTGTATCAACGAGAGTCCAACAAGAGGGCTGTGTAAACAACCCATGCTCAGCTGACCTTGAGATTCATCACACTTGTGGTTCTGTGAACTTGGGATAGGACAAAATAGGTAGACACTTATCAAAGGTACATCCCTACCAAGTTTGACATGGTAATCAATCGGAAAGGTGCATTTACAGATAATTACCCGAAATGAAAAAGAAAGCATTACAAACCCAAAATCCACAGCAGTGCTACCTGGTAAACATCTTTGTTTGACCTTTTCACAAGGAATATATCCACCAAGTTTCATTTTAATCTGAGTGACGTTCTGGAGAAGAAGTCAAAAATAACAAAAACACACGTAAAATCATTCAAGAAATAGTAGAAATTGCAGTACCACCTGGGGAACAAATGAAGAACTAGGAGTCCTTAGGAGTGCCCCTGTGTGATATCAAAGCAATTGGGTATTCGGTTTTGGAGAAGAAGATTTTTTAATATTTGCCCCTAAAAAAGACCCCCCACCAAAAATTAAAAATAGAAAAATAAAAAAATATAAAATCGTAAAAAATGCAAAAACCGCTAGACCATGACCATATGAACAAACTTGGTAGAGACCCAAACAGGGCATATCCCCACCAAGTTTGACGTGGATCTGGCAGGCCATTTTTGAGAAGTCGAAAATGTGAATTGTGCACGGACGACAGACGGACCACGGTGGGCGGACGGCGGCAGACCCTCACAAAAGCTCAGCTGACTGGCAAGTCAGCTGAGCAAAACAATGAAATATGCAATCTGAGTAATTACAACCATATTAAAAGGTACCATTCTGATCAAGACGGTGGAGGAGGATCTATTCTTATTGATGAAGAAATACCGTGTTCAGAGAGAAATAACCTAACCTCAATGGTAATCTCAATTGAAGGAAACAGTTAATTATATCAAAAAGAAGAAAACAAAATATGTGTCAATATATATTGCGCAGAGGAACTGCTTAGAGAGACATTATTATAATAATATTGTGGAACAAAGCAAACAAACTTATCACAAGTACAGAAAGTACTAAAGAGCACCATGCATAAATTGAGAATGAAAGTCACTAAACTTATACACAACAATCAACAGTACTACTAATCATAAAATATAGAGACCTGTTTCATTTATGTCTCAAAAATTCCTGAAAGGGGCATGGGTTCCGAAGCCCATTTACGTACTCAGTTTGTTACTTCATTCAATTCTCGGTTTAATTTAACTCTTAAAAAGACTCAAGTGACACTACCGACGAAAGAAAGCCCCAATGAGTATCAAATAAAATCATTATACCTTTTGCTCACATTATAATTAACACCGGTTTTATTTCCCGACGACGTAAAATGGCAAAGATAAAACTTTCGGAAAAGCTTGTACATAGCCAGCATGTTAAAATAATAAAACTGACCAAGTGCAAGGCACTGCAAACCAAAACAAGCAAAGTCATGACCGGATCACTCTGAGTGCGCCAAGTGGCCGGACCACTCCCAGCGCGGACGAGGAGTGATCTGGCCATGAACGAAGCTGTCCTGGCTTGCAGTATTCTTTACGTGGTCGGTTATGTTTTTATCTAGTAATTATAGCTGTATTGCAAAAATAATCCAAATCGATAATGTATAAATATGACAGTTTCTTATTTCTGAAAACAACTGAGATCCACAAGCGCACTACTTAAAAGTAGTACCCAAGCACCATTAGAATGACGTGGATTTCTACCAGTGATCTGGATCAGGTTATCATCCAGTCAATAGCTCCCTGCTTTTATGATTGATACAACTATAACTACTGGATAAATACCGAGACAACTTACGCATCTTATATTAATTTCAATCTGGTTTTCATAAGAACCGTAGCACTGAATTAGCAGTAGGCTTGTTATGAAACACAATATCAAAGGCCTTTGAGAGGCAATAGTATTCCATAAGAACCTTTCTTGACTTCTCAATTGCCTTTGCCATAGCAAATCTACATATTCTGATAAAAATTAAATTTCTATGGGATTCGTGGATTAACCCATCAACGGTTCAGAAGTTATCTAGCAAAATGTTTTAATACGTTCATTTTAAAAACTGAAATTCTAATTTACGAAAAAAAAAACAATATATGGTGTACGCAAGGGTCCATCTTACGTTACTTTTTATTTTTTTTATGTAAATAACCTTTTTTATTGGATGTCCTGAATGTTTATGCATCTTGTTTGCTAATAACAACAGCCTAAGCCATTGATAAGTATTTTGTAAATTGGATTCAATCTATTGATAATACTCCAAAACTGTTTCTACAGGTTTTCAGGTTAACAAACTAACCGTTAATGTCGAAAGAACATAAAATATTACTTTCCATCTAAGGAAGAATGATTTTACTGTTCGTGATTTTCAGACTTCTGTAAATAACACGACTGTCTTTCGGGTGCTAAAGGTGTTTTTTTGGGGGGTGGGGGGAGGGGGCGTGCAGATGCATTCAGCTTTAAAATAGAAATCTCACATCTTACATATATCTAACAAGATCAGTTAAATTATTGATATATTGAACAAAAGTCAAACGAAGTGATATTAAATACACATTACCTAATTCATATTTTGCTTTTATGTAGCCTTATTTTACACTCTGCTATGTTATATGGGCCTTTAGAAATTACCAGTCAACTTGTCTTGTCTGATCAAATCTTTCACTGCAGGAAGCGACTGTAGTCGAATTGTCTGCAGGCCGCAGAACGCGACTGTAGTGGCATTCCAAGACGGCTGCCAAATTATCTGACATTTGACCTTTACAATGACCGTCTGACTTCTCACCCTGGAACTAACCTTACTTACTATGCATGATGCACGCAAGTAGGTCTTATAAAATTTTTAATGAATTTGTTTTTAAACATTTTTCGATACCAATTGTTGGTTTGTATAAGAGGAAAGGGTTTGTAACCCGCAGCTTGCCTTTATAAACTGACACCGTTGGCAAAAAGTCCAAATGTAGCACAGGAGAAAAACAATGCTCACGTAATTTTGTTTATCTTTATTTATTGTATTTACTATAAATGTATATGATTGATTCAAACGAGCAAAAAGGGATTAATTTTTGGATGGCATAATTTTTATTTATGCCATCTAAAAACTTATTAAATAGCAGTATCAGTTACATCTCTTACGTTGTGTGTTTTAGGTCTTTAATTCCAAGATAGTTGCCAAAACGTTGTGACCTTTGACCTTCAAAGTGACCTTGTGACCTTGAACTGACCTTGCATAATGAAAAACCACGTGTTTATTGCTAGTGCTGTCAGGTTGAAATGATTATCACGAAAAGTTTTTGTATATAAGATGCAGAATCAAACTAGTCAAAATAGTTGAAAATCTGCTGAGCAATTTAGCGTTTAATTTTAACCTGGGCAGAAATGTAGCGGTGCAAGAGTTAAACCTCAGAAAAAAATTAAACGCATCATTACAGATTCTGAGATTAATGATGCCACTAAACATCTACTAACAAACTCGAAGATCATGGAATTTGAAAATTTGAATAAATATTTAATCGAAATTTTAATGTTTAACGTTATGAATAGCTGACGTCTCAATCTTATGAAGGATACGTTTACTTCAAATGTGGGAATTCATCACTATGATACAGGGCAAATCTGTGCATACAAAAAGGTAACATAGTTTTCTATCAAATCCAATGGTAATTTTAAATCAAATCCCGGTACACATACAGCAAGTATCATTTCTATTTTACCGTCAGTTTCGAGGAGCTATAATTTCAAGTATTTGAGCAAAATTTTAAAATGTAGAAACGCTATTATTCAGTATGTAATGTCTACTTTCATGTTTTCGTTTTTCTCTATGACCCTTGTATGCTTTCGTTAATATCTAAAAATTCTCCTTTTTTTCATGCTTTATTATTGCTGACGCAACAGGAAAACATTGTCAATTTTCATTTACTGTCACCTAATCTGAGGGTCTACAGGCCAATACCGGTTCCTTTTCACGAAATGCATTTTTGTACTGTTATGTGACGCATATTAATGAATACACTTTGACGTCACCGTGTCTCTATCTACCGTTGGCCGAGTTGTTCCCACCTACGTGATGTGCAAATACGCTAGATATCGCAAATGATTAACACATAAGGGCCACCTGGTAGCAGCAATCCTGCTCATTCCCTTAAAAGCATATGGTTCTACAGACAGAATAGGCATCGTGAGCACATATATAAGGCTATCAAGCTGAAACAAACGACGACATGTGACTTCATTGAAATGTTGCAGGGCGTTGAAAACATTTTTCGGCATTGTGATAGAATATTTGCGTTTATTAACAGTTATATGCTAAAATCAGACGATTCCTATGAATCTAATGTGAGCCTTGTTTGAAAAGTAGTAGGCCTAATAATAAAAATATATGCTAATCATTGTTAATTACCCTTTATGATGGTTTTACGATAGTACATGGGGTAATTATCAGCATAGGCCTAATCAAGGCGTTGTCGCCATCAAACGGTCCGGCATACAGACTAACAAACTACTACTGATGTTGTGCAAACAGAAGATTATACAGTCACTATGTATATCTCAGTTGTATCAACATATAAGATCCAAGCTCATAGGTGTATGAACAACTGAAAATTCGCCGAATGCTGAAGAAGGGCAATTAAAACACATTGAAATAGTGTTTTAGATTAAACAGGAACTTGGTTCAAAATAGTGAAAACTGAAATTTCGGTTGAAGAACTATTTTGGGCAGTGTTTGCATTACACCCATAGCACGTGATTGAAACGGGAGGCGGGAGAACATACTGACCTCACCGTCGTCTCAACACACTTTTCCATGTTGCAATCGTCGAAGATCACAGCAGCATTCTTGCCTCCCAGCTTGAGACAAATGAACGAGACAGTATTAGAATTGATT
>CAXHWN010000486.1:0-13000 GCA_964020975.1 Hermodice carunculata
AGAGAGAGAGAGAGAGAGAGAGAGAGAGAGAGAGAGAGAGAGAGAGAGAGAGAGAGAGAGAGAGAGAGAGAGAGAGAGAGAGATTAACGGTTTGTTGTTGGGACAAAAAATATCAACAAGGACTGGTGCCATATATGCAAAACGAGTTCTGCTGCATGGTAGCCAGAGCGAGTTGGTATTCTTTGTATCGACAACAAACCATGCTATGATCTGTTCATCCCATATTTGTTAAGGCCTACTTCAATAAGTTGTGCTGCACCACATGCCAAATGTTCTAGCAGAGGTTCAGCTGTCTCGCTGACGGCAAACAACACCATACTTTCCTGGGAAGTAGCTTAGCCCATAATAGTATAATCGTATGTCAGTACTTTCCGTTATAGGTACTCTGCCAAACAGTAGGCCTATTACAGCACTTTCTAATGACTTTACATGGCCCATAGTGGTCTGGCCTATATGATATCTATACACGTTTTATAGCACTAAAATCGACCAAACGTGATATATATATATATATATATATATATATATATATATATATATATATGTATATAATATATGTATTGTTAACTCTTCATTTTTTATTTTCTTTTACCACAAATGTTATCATGTTTTATCATGAGACACACATGACAGCAGATACGATTGTGAGTTAAGCATATGCATGCAAAAACAACATACTCTGTTAAAGCATGCAAAACTGGAGTACTTATGCAAGACATGGAAATGTAACTAAATAACACTAAAGCTGGTGTTGACAGGCACTATGACTGATATGCTTTCAAAAGTCTCCATCAGAGCAGTGACCTAAACATTTGCCTTATAAATACCTCTTGTATCAACCTTGAGCAAGATCAGTTTAGTCATTCTTTTGATAAGAGAAGAAATGCATTCATATCTGTGACCTGTTATCAATGTGTAAAATACATCCTTTCAGACACTTGTCCCAGACTGAGTTAACTTCGCAGTATCTCTTATTGTACAGAAAAACGGAAAGTAATCCTTGTGAACATGGTGGAAGAGACAAACATTTTGCACAAGCATATCCTGATATCTATGTTGTCTCTGATTCTATCATAAGAATCACAAAGCAGAAGGATCGTCACACGAAAAATATAAAGATAAATACTCAAACATGCATCACCTTATTGTACATACTTGTACTGTAAAATTATAAATTTGTCCAAGAGATAAACCATCCTAATTTTTTTTCCAGATGATGTTATTTAAAATTGTAACTTGGAAACACTTTTCTAATATAGACATGGAATCTAACTCTGGTCAATTTAGGAAAATTATTTCAAATAAATGATTACAAAGTATATGGTATCCATTTTTGGGGCAGCCGAAGTTTTAACCCATATAGTTTAGTTTTTACCAAATGCAGCCTTTCTACTTCGAAGTGGACAAAAGTTTACTGCGTAAAATAAGTAAAAAACAGGCTGCAATGACACTTGACCTACCTGCACTCTGAGTCCTCCCCTCTATCACTGAAACATACTCGTTTCTTGCTTTCTGTTGCCGAGGAATCAGCATTAAAGCTTTCTTTTGTCCTTTGTGATGTACTCTCTGGGCTTTTACCACATTCACTGACAGCCACTTTTGTGTCTGTATCACTGCACAGGGGGCTTGTTTTTGACTCAATTTGTTCTACTTTGTCAAAAGTGTTTAGAGAATCAGCAACGGAAGACTGAATGGCTGATCTGGACTGACTAGGTGGCGCCACTGTGCAGGTGTCAGAGCCAGCACCTGCATCCTCAAATTGTGAGTGATTGTCAGTCCATCTCGTTAATCTTTCACCGTGTTGACTAGACATAGCACGGACTTCTCGCTCATCAGAATTGCGAGGAGTAACGGTTTCTTCACCAGGCTTTTGGGCCTGTTCAACTGAATCATATGCCTTTCTGGAGTTAACACACTTTTGATCAACACCAGTAAACTGACTTGTGTGTGATACACTGCTGGCCACGCCTTGGAAATTTGAGTCCAATTTTTTCCCACAGTTGTTTCCACTTGTGGCTGATGACTTGGACCTGCCAACCCCAGCACTGTTTTTGCCAGCACACAATTGTAAAACCTTGCCACGGCCCATCTTTTCACATGGTTCACTCTGCTCTTTCTTTGCCAACATACCCAACAATTTAGCACCTCTGCCTACAGGTGACAGTTTTGGTTTTCTGCTGATGTCATTTGCAGCATTTAGGGTCACAGACCCTTGTTTTGGCTTCGTAGACTGATCTGCACCCAGACTGGGTGACAAACGAGAAAAAGCCATCTGTAAATTTTGTACAGCACTAGAGGTATTAAGCTCTGGATGCTGCCTGGAGTTTGCAGGTCTTGGGGGAGTGATCACGGCAGGAGGTGCAGCTTGGTGAAGTCCACTTGGGGAGTGTATGGTTTCTTGCAGCAATGTCTGGAATCTGGGTTGGGAAGATCTTGGCACTGTTGGCAAAAACTTGGGGCCCAGTGGAGACAATCTTGCTTGCTGAGCCATCTGCTCCGCCCTTGCTGGAGAAGACAGTGGTGACATCTGCAGGACATTTGGGGAGGACCTAGGGGGCTGCAGAGCCTGTCCCACAGAGGATAATTTCGACTCTTCATGTCCTTCCTCAAGCTGCTCCTCGTTACTCCGTCGAGACGATTTTGGTGCGTAATTGTCTGCAACGGGAGAAGCACACTGCTGGGCTCTGGCACGACTCTCCCGATGTCGCAGTCGCACTCCTGAAGGCATGTTACTCTCTTGTGGCTTAACCTGCACAGTCAGGCCTTCCATGCCAGCCCCCACCACACCACCCTGGCTGTCCGCACCTGCCCTGCCACTTGCCTCTGTTCTCTGCTGTCTTCTCGGACCAGCGCCCACTTCAGGGTCTGACGTTGAACTTTGCAAACCTTCAAAAATAAAAGTATCCTAATTGCATAAAATGCCAATATCACTTTCCCAATTACCCATTATCACCAACAAATCCGGGAAAGAGTAACCTTTGCGCATGTGGCTATGGTCTGTTCTGTAATGCTCTGTGACTACCTTTGGCAGTAAGGTGGCTCCTCACTGGCTGCATGACAAGGTGTGCAATATGACAGGTCACATCTATGCGTGCCTTGGGAAATACATCAGGCTCTACTGTATGCCACCCTTTCCTGCCTACATACAGTGCTCCTATGGTGGGTGTGTCTTTTAACTTTTTCAGCCCCAAAACCATTTCTACTGAGCATCAGACACATAATAATATTACGTAACCTTCAAAAATATCACATTAAAAATTGTATTGAAATTGTACACGCACACAACAGGTATCTTGCGGAATTCAAATTTGAAAGTGCAGATCAAAATTTGCCCAATTTTACCAAAATGTAAAAACTCATCCTGTCCATTTCACACATGAGTGAGGTGCTGCATACAAGGAAACACTTCAAAAACAAAGTCCTGAAAATTCTCAGAAACCTCATGGTTGTGGTGATAATTGTTGTTCAAAGAATTAACAATGCAGTAATCCCTGTTGTGAGAGACTGGCCTCTCATGAGAGACCACTTTACAGATTCTCAATTCCTCTACTTCCCATGTTAATCTAGCTGCCACCACGGACCACTGTGGTTCATTTTGTCCTTTTTTTACAAATGTGGCACACAAGGCTGTTTCCTGGGAGTAGTCTTTGCACCAGGAACATACTGTCAGCAGGCAAATCCACACTATGCATTACATACAGAACCTTACATGGCTGGAGAGTGAGTTACTATTTTTCTCTCACGAGGGATCGTTGTTGGCAGGGAAAATCACGAGTGACTGCAGGTCACGAGTGATTTTCCACACCAACAATGATCCCGAGTGACAGAAAAACAGTAACACACTCTACAGCCATGTATGATTTAATTTATTCTATGTTTAATTGGGTGTTTATTACCAAAAAAAAAAAATGCCCTAGGCATACTTTCAACACCGACCTGGTGTTCCCTGTTTGTTTACGTTCGGCACGTTTATTCCATGTCATGTGTGACGTATAGTCAAACACAGCTCGCACACATTTGATTTTGTGTCAATCTCGATGTATCATATCACTGATGCAGGCGCGTTACAATTTACTTGTAACAATGTTTAGGTCATGTGATCTACAGGGAGTTACTACTTTTGAATTTCACTCTGGAAAATGATAATTCGCCCTCCAACAGAGAAATAATTTACCTCACAGCAAGTGCAACAGACTCCAACCCTGGCTGTAACTTACCTGTGGCCGCTTCCTTTCCATCAGTCAAAGATACTGCATATTCATCTTCCACGAGTAGATCATTGACGCACACTTGGCCCTCAGCTCTGTTGAGGTACAGTCGTACATGAAGCCTGTTTTGCAAGTCTTTTGACACTACTTTCACACAGGCACTGGTACAATCTGAAACATAAAGTCCAATGCTAGAAGCGGAAGTTCGTTACTCAACCTGCTCTACAACATAATATTTTCTTACCCCAAAGTTTCACAGCTTGACCTCCAGCAATTTTCAATTCTAGGGACTCTGTATAACAAGGACATGCAGTAGGGAATAGAATCAAACTGTTCTGCAAAGCAGCGGCCCAATCAAGTCAGCTGACTTCTGGTGTGCTCTTGTTCAGCAACATAACCAATCTGCTAATAATATACTTAATTCTTTATGCAACATCAAGTTTAATCTGGTTACCTACATAGCACAGTAGACTTGTTCCATGTCTATTATACAAACAGTAGCAACAGTGCCACATCTTGCCGGTAATTCTGAACCAAAACAAGAGGCCCATGGCCCTAATGCTCTGCTGGCACCATGGCTATATTTCACCTCTTCATTTCAAAGTTGCGAGTCCTGAAGTAGCTTCTGAACACAATTTTAAAACTTAAGCAAACTTAGTGCATAAAATGTCCACTAGACGGCACTTCACTCCACATGTAATCCTTGCTTATTTGTGCAATTCGTGCAATGGATATTGTTGCATGTGCCAAGACAACAATGAGCGAGTCCTTAACTTTATGTCCTCAGTGACCTTGGGAAAGAAGATCAAGGTCACCGATATTATGTAATGGAAGAGGACCATGGGCCTGGTGCTGTGCTAACATTGCCATTGATGTCCAAGCTACACTCTGCCATTACAAAAATACGCACACAGAAAACAAGTTCGCTGTCAGTTTTACCTTTTACAAGATTTTCCACAAACTCATCTGCAGAGGGATCCCACAGTTTGCACGGTCTGAAAAGCAAATAAAAGCAAATATCAATACATATAAATGGAACAGTATCCTTGGCCGCACAAGTTAATTATGGAATTTAGTGTGGCATGGCATTGATTGTTGCCAATATATCATAAAGGAGGCGGTGAGATCTGGCAGAGTCTCATGGCCTCCTGAATGACATATTGGCAACAGTCAATGTCACTCCATACTTAATTCCAATTATAATATGGTGTCAAGTTGAAAATCCTCCAAAAAGGTATTTTACTAAAACAAATGGCATCGTTGACTAGGCGATACCAAGCTGTACTAGTGCAGCCTGGGATCACCTGGCCAACTCAGGCCAACTAGTTTGGTCCGATGCACTCTTCTCCATGCCCTATCTGTATATTATATCACGAGAGCCTCGTTTTCACACCGTCTACTATATTATAATTTGGGTCTTAGAATTTATTTTCCATTCCAACTAGAAGTAAGATGGTGTCATGTGTATCTTTATGCTTTCATTACAAATATATGTATAGGCATATGGATGCTTTTTTTTTTCTTAACAGTCTGCTAACACATTCAAATGGTTGATATAATACATGATGGTAGTTTTGATATTTGCATTCAATATAACTCTTTCAGTGCCACATTTCTGACTGAGTCAACAGCTTTCCCTGGCACACTTTTGCAATGTACCCAAAGCGCTCCCAGGAAAGCTGTTGACCTGGACTTTTATATTCCATGTAACTTCAGTACTTGAATAAAAGGTCTTTTTACAAGGAATATGAATCCAGCAACCTTATTATAATTAAGAGCAGTTCAGTTTAAGTCTACTTCAGTGGCAGTTGGCATTGAAAGCGTTAAAGATGTGGATCTTCTTTTACCTGTTTCTATGCCAACTTTATGGATGCCGTTTTTTTGTTAACTTGGGGTCAAACTTAGCATCATCAAATTTATTTTCACATTTTCCTGTCTTAATGCCCTGTTCAACCCACCTTTTGGTGGTGGTCATGTCCTCTGGGCATGTTACCATGGTGACAGGCTGGATGCCATGCAAGATAAACTCTTTGGCCTGGTAGGGGACTTTCAAGAAGACATCTGGTGCATCCCGTAACCTGTATCACAAATACACAAGAAATCAGCTTTACATCCAAACATCACCAGTTGTTCATTCCCATGTAAATTAACAAGGTTAATTGGACTTCATATGTGTAATTTACTGTCATTACAGCTTTTTCTTTTGTTCTTTATGCCATCTGTATGTACTATGTATATATCACTTAATCAAAACCTCACCCTATTGCTTGCAACCACTTCACACCAGTTGTATTTGCTCTCTCTCTCTCTCTCTCTCTCTTCCCCCCCCCCCCCCCATACATCCCTATTCCTGTGTGACGCATATCAACATATTTTTCACAACTTTAATTTTAATTATGCAAAGAATAGGAAAATCATAAATATATATGAGCAGTAACTGTGCAATCATTATAGCAAACCAATAAGATTGTGAAAATAATACCAAATCGGTGTGTAGACAGATGGTATAAATACACTATCTAACCTTGTATCTCAGTTTCAGTTGATCTTATGTGCCAAGGACTTTGATTCAATTTTAACTTTTTCCCATAATCAATTATATCTGATATCCATCATTAAATAACTGAAAGGAATACAAGGCCCTTATTCAGTGTAACTAGTAATCATCAACTTACCACATCTTTGGAATAGTGGTGTTTTCTGCGAAGTCCAAAAGGAAGCAACTGAAAAATAAACAGATTAATACATAATTAAAACTAGAGATACTGTACACTTGCATCACTGTATAAATAACATATGATGATCCTGAATAATAATAGTAATAATGATATGATGATAATAATAAATAAATAAATAAATAAATGAATGAAAGAATGAATGAATGAATGAATGAATGAATGAATGAAGGAAGGAAGGAAGGAAGGAAGGAAGGAAGGAAGGAAGAAAGAAAGAAAGAAAGAAAGAAAGAAAGAAAGAAAGAAAGAAAGAAAGAAAGAAAGAAAGAAAGAAAGAAAGAAAGAAAGAAAGAAAGAAAGAAAGAAAGAAAGAAACAAACAATGGACTTCATCAATCAAACACAGCACAGTATTCAAGTATACACAGATTTCAATTGGTCATATCATGTACTAAATGTCCATATTATTAGCATATAGTTACATCATTCCAGTTTAGGATTGTTTGTTATATAAAAATTCAAATAGTATAATCTACCACAAAAATTTGAAGAGTAAGTGCATGCATTTGACACAGCACTAACACAAACATGTGGATTTCCAGCATTCGTCAACTGTGTTGCTTAATCTGTTGTCATGCACACTATGACAAGAAGCCCATGGGCCTTGTGCTCTGTTGACATATAATTGGATCAGCATGACAAAAAATTGTTTCCAAAAAAGGATTCCCTTCATGACATTGAGAAAGTAGGTTAAGGTCATCTATATGCAACATCAGGCTTCCACATGATACTTATTCATGGTGCCGTAACATTAGCAGTGTTTCCGTCAGGAATTTTTTTCAGGGGGTCACAAGACAGGAAATTCAAGTTAGAAGACTAAATTTTTACGAAATTTACATGTAAATTACCAAGATGTGTAACCCTTTAGAATTTTCTCAGAGGATATTTGAGGTTCTGAAAGGGTAATTTACCCCCATTTGGGGATTAACAGAAACACTGATAAACGACATTCTTTTGAAATTAATTTTTGTGTCCTTTACTTAAATGCTTTAATAGTGACCTCGAAAAAAGATAAAAGTCACTCAAAATTATACCAAATTTGACCATAACCCTGATGCATATTTGGAGGCGTATTAGGTTTTAACTTTGTAGTTCTATATCAATTTATTCTTATAATGATAAATTTAATGTATTTTTGATACCAGGGATGTTAGTTCCAATTAACACCACCAGTGTCACCACCATGATCCCATACATCAAAAGACTTTTTTCTGTATATGTATAATATTCTTGTAGTGGAAGACACATGTCTACAAGTTCACATGTAATGACTAACAAAACAAAAACAAAAACTTATATTCTGAAATGCACTGCCTTTGCAATCTTGAGAAGAGAGGTCAAGGCCATCCATATCATGTAATATCAAACTTCTACATATGATACACATTTGTGGTACATTTGGTATTGTTAGCTTTATTCTTGCTCAACGTATCAAATTTTACATCCTTCACTAAGTTCTTAGGGGTCAGTCATTTCTAAACATTTTCACATTAGTACATAGAGTAAACAGGGGGGGAGGGGGTCAGGATCAATGTACGTTTTCAGCTAATTCTGAAAATGTTGATCAATATTTAGCCCAAAATCATCATTTTTAGAGTACTCTATTGGGGCGAAGGAGGGGTTTACAAGAAAGAGTACTCTGTGTACACTTTTGAAAATGTTGATGATTTTGGCTGACCCCTTAATGACCTCAAGAAACACATCAAGGTCGATGAAAATTTTTGAAAATCTGACAATTGGCCTAATGCATATCTGGTGTAAATTTTGCAATTCCATCTTGACTAGTAATTAGAATAAGGAGTTTAATGTGTTTTTTACAACCCATGATGTTACTTCCAATAAATACCACCAGTGGTGCCACCATGACTCCATATCAGACACTTTTGCTGCACAATGTTCCTCTAATGGTGGCTGAATACATGTCTACACATTCAGGTGTAACAACCCAGTGATCTCTGCAGCTTTTCATAAAGGCAGGGCAATTACATGTAGAAAGGGCATTTTTTAATGTGGTAAGGACCAAAAAGGGCACCTCAAAGGTCAACTTCTACAAAAAGGGCATAGTTTTGATGCAAAACCCAGAAAGTTCTTAACAGGTGTACCCACGTTAAGGTAAAGAATTTTTATGAGTTCAGCTTACGAACTGTATCACTAAAAATTAGGGAAAATATGACAAATATGCCCTAGTTTATCAAGGCATGTGTATAGACCCGGTGTATAGGTCAGAAAAAAAAGGGCAGGGAGCAAAATAAAAAGGTAGGGAGCAAAGAAAAAGGGCAGGGAGCAAAAGAAAAAGGCAGGGTAAATCTCCCCTCTATTTTGAGCTGCAGAGAACACTGCAACCATCATTTACTTATATGTTTTCCCATTGAGACCTTGACAAAGTAAATCACAGTCTCCCATATTATGTACCATTAAACATCCACACTTGATAGGTGTTTCTTTTACATTTGGTAACATCAGCCTAGTAATTTCTCAATATAATGAATTTCATAAATCTCACCAAACAGTATCTCATATTCTCTGTTCACCTACAGGTGGAGCCACTAGTACTGATTTGCTTTGGAGTATCTCCACCATATTTCATAAAGAGCCATTGAAAATCAAACACAATGGAGTGGTTTTTTTTATATTTATCACTTTTCGGCCCCTGTACTATGTAATCCACTAGGTGGTGCTGCCAATGACAAAAAGCACCTGGAATTTCATTCCTAGAACATTTCCAAAAATTGTCGATATAGAAACTTCAAAATTGTAGATGCCACCTTGTTGACAAGCAAATTCTTACAGCCTGGTGGATGGATGGACAGAATGACAGAGATCGGCGGACAGACAGAAGTGATCACATAAGCTCTGCACCCTACATGAAAGGTCAGCAGAACTCGAGAAGAAAGTGCAACACTGCTACAGTACATATATCAACACGCCCAAAAATGTTCCAGTTTCTTGCCAAAGTAACTATATCACATGTGCTGTCAAAACTGTCTATGTGAATGAACAACGGTGCAGTTCTGTATATTGCAGTATGACACAGTAAGGCTCAGGGCCACCAGTTCACCCAAACACTGACCACTGCTTTACCAAACACCAACTACTGGTTCACGAAGCAACTACCAGTTCACTGAAGATCCAACTACTGTGTCATTTAGGAACCAAGCGTTGGTTTACACGGTTGTGACTTACACCCTTATTGCACAACAGATGTACATTTGACACACTTGTCCATAGGACAAGTGAAGACTGGAAGTCACTTGTCCCCAAGGGAATTTTACTTGTCCGATACAATACAGTCATACAATACAACTTTTGTGCTGATGTTCATGGACACAGCATCAAATTGAGTCAGACAGGTTTATTTAAGAATTAAACTTCCTCTCTAGTGTAATATGTGTAATATTTCATAATATTTCCATACACCCACATTGTGATGTCACACTTTAATCCTTTAATCACACACACAAAAGCGCATTTATTACAGCTCAAGCTTAACCTGAAATGTATCTAAACCCAACAAGCCACAGACTTGCTGCCTCAGAACTTTTCATAGTAGTATTCCAGTTCATCTGACAGCTTAAAAAGGTTACTTTCTTTGTCACATTACACATGTTGCAGCTTATAAGGGTGTGTGGTATTCCATCTACGGAAAAGACATCGTTACTTGAACTTTTCAATTATTGTTTCAAATGTGTCCACTTGTTATAGATTAATATATGTGACAATGTAACGATTATAAAAAGCATTCAAGAGAGTGGAATCTTTGAAGAAAATCAAAAAAGTTTCACCACTTGAACAAACTTGGTAGAGACCCACTCAAGGCACATTGCTACTAAGTTTGAAGTGAATCTGACTGACAGTTTTGCAGAAGAACTCAAAAATGTAATTGTGAAAGGACAGAGGAGGGATCACTTAGCCTCCTAAAAGCTTAGCCTGACTAGTAAGTCAGCTGAGCTAAAAGTTGTAGCATCACCTGGTGAACAAAGTAAGAACTAGGAGTGTCCCTGTGTCATATCAAAGCAATTGAGTGGTTTCGGAGAAAAAGATCTTTTAAGATTTGCTCCAAAAAAGAACTAAAAAGATGAAAAATCAAACTAGAAGCCGATCAGTGACCGAAAACCCCTTGGCCAGGATGGACGGATTGACAGACGGACAGACCCATAGGTGACAACAATACCCCTTCGGTAGGTCAAAGTTACCTCTGTTTCACATAATGACAAAGCTTTGGTGCAAATGCAATGAGCAGAGATATCATGGCAAGGCCATTTTTTTTTTCAATGCAGCACTGTGACCTAAATATTTGACCCAGTTACCTAGTTTTCACTAGATGTGTGATGCATCCTTAGGACCAACTGTCATAAATAATTGGTGCAGCTATAATGAGTAATTTAATATTTAAAAATATCATGCGGTACTGCTATTTTTCTTGAATGGAGTACTGTGACCGAAATGTGTGACCCAGTGACCTAGTTTTCAATAGGCATCCTCAGGACCAACTGTCAGAAATAATTGATGAAGCTACATTCAATGTTATTTTTAGATATTGTGTAACACCATTTTAATGTAGTACTGTGACTTCAATATGTGAGTAACTTTTTGATAGCCACCTGAAGCACCTCAAATGGCCCCATTTGGTAAAAATTTGGTCTGTGTAAAGTGAGTATTTTTGGACATATTTAATACAAAGAGAAACTTAACAAACCTAATTCTGTAAGCCCATGTACCGTTTGAACACTATCAAGTCCGATATTCTAAGAGCAAAGTCCTATTCCGTACCATTCACTGAAAAACTGTATTGTTCTAAATCATAATAGCAAATTAATTTATGAAAGGAACAAATCATATTCATAAAATTTTAAATTTAGAAGAAAGTTTTAGGCATTATTAGCCTTTAAAAAATCCGGTAATCAGCGGGGAACCAGCGCAAGACTTGTTTTGGTGCCATTAATCCCCGGACAAGTCATTCTGCTAACTGGCGGCACCATGGTTGCATTTCCAATACAAACATCCTGAGCTGATGTATTACGGAATAAAGCGAATATGATGTTCCTTAGTTAATAGGACTACTTAAAAACGTAGCCCACATGACATAAATATGATAAAACTACACCTAACACTCATGATTAGGCCTAGCAAAATTGAAAAATAAAATAAAAAACCATCCAACACTTACCTACAGCACCTGGTCTTACAACTGACCCGACGAGGCCTACCTAACGGACTGATCAGATCAAACTGATTAAACCAGCCTTTCAACTTCAAGTAAAACGCAAATATAACGACGTGACGTAAAAGAGTCACGCTATTAATTGCGTCACACCTAAAAACTGGTCAGATCTTCGTTGTCCCGTTTCAGCAATTAAAATAAAAATAGGCCTATTTATTATAAACTCGCTGTATTTCACAGCCGATGAAATCACTACTAATGGGCAGTTCTGTATTAATAACGAATCAATTACATAAGATATAATGTAAAAATTTTTTTTAATTCTAGGTTTAAAGAGCCAAATGAATTAACAAACGGGTCATTAGTGGGAAACCTTGAATTGAAATTACCGTCATGAGGCATGTTAACTCTCAATCTCGAATCACCTAATATGCATTATGGGTTAGGGGTGGGGTTGGGTTGGGCGGTGGGGGGGGGGGGGGTACTGTACCTTTTGGAGCAACTATTCATGTATTCATGTACCTTTTTTCTTTCATATTTTATCTAAAACCTTACTATTTATATCTGAAATCTAAACAAATGAGCAGTTCTATGTAGATATCTAAATTGCTAAGTAAAGGTAGGAAATAATAATAATAATAATAATAATAATAATAATAATAATAATAATAATAATGAAATACACGTCTGATACCCTCTGCGGCTGGGACACAGCTCGAGGCATTCTCCCAACCCCTCGGTAGTTTCTACTCCACACAGAGGAAACCAGGCATGTCGATATTGGATCATAAAATTTATTATTTTAAAAACCTTAATGTAAGTCATGTAGGCCTATCTGGCGCATAAGAAACACATAGGATAAATATAACTATGTAGCATGTAAGAAATTGTTGACAT
>CAXHWN010000488.1:0-19000 GCA_964020975.1 Hermodice carunculata
TACAACAATATATAGAACACTGAATGTAATTCATATAAAAATGACATCAATCTTCAAGAATATTCTTTAAATCATTTTTTACCTGGTAACAAAGGTTGATCATCCACACAGTGTTTTACTGCAGTTTCAACAAGTTTGAGCAGATTTATTTGTCAAATGTGTTCACATTTTGTAGGTACGGTAAGCCTGATAGATGGGCGCTGTAATTACTCCGGTCACCACATGACAAAACACTGTTTTCCAACCGATCACCCCTATGCCCACTTCAGCATGAAGCAGAGGAAATCCCTCGTTCCCATCATAGGTGGCGCTGACAAGGAGCATGTGCAGATATGGTGCAAGTAAGCAGGGTTGGGGGGAATAATACAAAACTCGACTGACAACAAAACTTAACAGATTCTGAGGAGTGTAAACAGTTGTTAACCGAATTATTGATGTTCAGTGATTTCTAAAGTGTCATTTTGCATTTCTTTTCCTATGCATCGACAGCGGACCGTTTGTATGACGTATTCACAGTTTTTAAAAAAGTGTGACTGAAACTTGTCGGAGTCGATGCAGGTACATTTTGCCAACAAGCTTTCTGCTGAGGCGAGCTATTAGTTGAAGAGTATTTTTATGTGAAGGATTAAGAAGGGGGCTGAATAATAATACATAGATAGTTGTATTATGATGATGATGATCATTATCCTCAATATCTTGACAAACATGATAATGGTGATAGTAATAATAATAGTAATAATAATAATAATAATGAACATAATAATAATAATAATAATAATAATAATAATAATAATAATAATGATAATAATAATAATAATAATAATAATAATAATTTTAATAATAATAATAATAATATTAATAATAATAATAATAATAATAATAATAATAATAATAATAATAATAATAATAATAATAATAATAATAATGATAATAATAATTGCCAATAAGTAAACCATAAGCTTTACAGTAGCCATGGGTGTATTGTTTTTGTGTTACTCCTTCTGCAAAATATATTGATAGGTCCTGTATTATATGTATATAACTACGTACCAGCTCAAGGTCTTTGCTATGTATCACGAACACAGCACAGTAAAATACGACCCCCCCCCCCAAGTATTTATAAACGGCTCAGCCGACAGCTTATCAAGGTCAGTATGATATACATTCCGTATTTGTGTTGTATTTCATTTTATTATAATTACGATCTTGATGTATCATTTTAATTTCTAATCTTGTAGTGGTATATATATATATATATGTATACATATATATATATATATATATATATATATATATATATATATATATATATATATATATATATATATATATATATATATATATATATATATAATATCATTCAGTGGCTTTTGATATTGTCCATTATGCCACCCAAAAAGAAATATAGGCAGTTGTTCTGTGTAATTTCCCAATATGTCATATGTTTACATTTTCCAAACGTAAAACAATATCAATAGTACATCAGTGCTTGGCAGGTCTAGAGCTTAGCCGAAGTGTTTGCTAAAGCGGCTAAACAGGTCTTATTCTATCAGCTTGGTAGCTAAAGCATGTAGGCCTTGCCAAGCTGTCAGCTCAGCAAAGAGCTAGAAAGAAAAGGAAAGAGACAAAAGACATAGTGGTGTTACAAATGACCGTAAAAACAGGCATAGACAAGACAGGATTTGCAGCAAAGCAAATCTGTCTGTGTTTCTTCGATTCTTGCATCAATAAAATTTCTAGATATTGACTTCATGGCCTTAGGTTATACCTACAGTAAAACATAGAATCACACCAGTGGTCTTTTAAATCTTGAATTCACGCGCGAATCCTGACTCGAAATAAATAATTGAATTTGAGTGTGAACTGAAGTTGGATTGAAGATATTCAACATTCTATCAGAGTAGCATAAATTCAAATCCTAAATTTTCTTAATAGTCTATTGGATGCGACTGGAATAACTCCTCTACTTTAATAGTTTTGAAGATATTCAAAACTCGAATTGCTCAAATGTCTAGAATTTGCATAAGTTAAAATCTGCACCTCGTGCCTACAGCACCAGCTTATGACTTGCATTTGGTACAACACTTCAATCTGTAATAGTTTTTTCATCATATTCAACATTGCAATGGCGCAAGAGATCCTATTTAGCATAAATGGAAATTCTACAACCTCTGTTTGTAGTTCATTGGATGCACCTGGAAAAAGCTGGTCAGTTAGTACAATCTTGAAGACATTTAACATTATTATTGTTGTTCAAAATCCCCTGTCAGCATAAACAAAATTTTACGACTTTTGTTTGCGGTTGTAAGTATGCGCCTACCGCACAAAATGTGTCGAACTTGAAATGGTGCATTTGGCTATAATTGGTTATAAAGAGGGTAGGTCAGTAAATTGCATAATCTTTTGAACATACTCACTTTTTTAATCCAGTTGCACAATTTCATCGCTTACATATCAATGGTTGTGCTCAGTATGGTATTTTGTGGTGTTCCGATGTCCGAGAAAAACTCCGGAAGAAAGAAAAAAACTGAGGGACAGAGAAAGAAAGAAATGAAGAAAGAATAAATATACGATTTAAAAAACAGGGCATCATAAATCTGAATTTTGTTTATCTGACTATATTTTCCAGCAGATAAAACCATCGTTTTAAACCGGTCCACGTGCGTCAAATCAGGCTCTAGACCAGTCTCATGCTCAAAAGAGGACCAAGGCCCATCTCTGTTCCATTAGTTCCATGTTCTTCTTCGCGTATCAGTCTGTGTGTTGAGAATCACAACATCAGTCAGTACCATGAGATTCAATGAAATTTTTATTTGAGTGGTTTTTCCTTTTTACTAATCGATTTAACCATATATGCACAGTCCGACAATTAATAATGACCTTTACTTTCAGCAACGTAGTCGTGCCTATTCAATCACCAATTAATATATCAAGCAGTTCCTTTTTCATTTACCTAGACAATACAAAATGGTACAAGAAGCTCAACAGAAACAGCGTTTGAATGCCACAGTGACCAAATGGTGTTTTTTTTCTTTAGTATTTTTATTTGGCCTCTTCAATGCTTCAGTGCTCCCCGTGCCAATTCCTTGAAGGAGTTGATGTATTTGAGAAATACCAGTAGCAACATTTGCCAAATAGTCCTTGCATAAAGTTTTTGCCATCATCTAGCTTTGTTGTAATAATACGTAGAAACAATACACACAACTAGTTATAGCATATTTGTTGTCGAATTTAAATTTTTCGTTCGGATACTGTTATGGATTTTAATTTTTCCCATTTACACATTTTCTTATCATTTTGCTGTACGGGTTTATTTGTTGTTTGTTATATATATATATATATATATATATATATATATATATATATATATATATATATATATATATATATATATATATATATATATCAAATAGGTTTTATCTGATCGAATTCAACTTTTTTAACATTTGTTTGTTACAGTCTCATTGGAGGCTGGACCATGATGTTGAATTAACATTGGTTTCACAATTTTCTCCTGGTCACTTTTTTGTTGTCTGCGAATCGCAACGGCTCAAGGTATCTTGGTCGTTGGTTACAGCCAGTTATAACCGCCTAAACTCTGGCGGCCAACAGACCAACTACATGTACCGCTTCCATATTAACAAATTGTGAATGGTTCAAAATTAAAATATAGTGAAAAAAAAAATAAAAAACAAACCCATCTGAAACAAAACATGTTGAGTATATGAAGAATATCGTCAGGGAGTATTATTAAATATGGTACCAAAGATGATATAGCCACTTTTCTGTTTGGGGTTCTGAAATTTACCAATTGTTATCTTTGCACATAAAATATCAAAATTGACTGGAAAGTTGCAGTATGCATATACTATGTCCTCTTTATAACAATATGGTGAAGATAAGAAACGTATAAAAAATGTTTTGTGTATTTATAGGGATGACAAGTACATCGAAATATTTGATTGTGTCGGCAAGAATTTGGAAGAATGCTTCAGTTTCATAAAAGGGGCCATTATAAACCTGAAAAATGTCTGGTTTCGTTTTTGCAAACATGTGGACGGTAGGTTAACACGGTATATTTCAAGTGAAGTAAAATATGTATGAATCGATAAATGGAGAATACTTATATTAAACTGCTCTACCTCGTTTAACTTAGCACCAACTTATATACTCTTTTTGCATGTCATTCTTGCATGCCCTTGAGCAACATTTACTCAGTAGTGTATAGATAAAGTGTTTCACATTTCAATTTTTACATATATTCCATCGAATAACAACCGCATGTGTCGGTAATTTAGAGCTACCTAAAAAGATACTGTAAATAATGGTGCCAGTCTCAATACGTTTTGCATCCTGCAAACGACTGACCTCCTTTAGCCATCCCAACTGTGGTCCGTTCCTCTAGCCGCAACTTTCTGTTTACTTTTGATAAGTATCTGATTCTGCCTCAACGGGCAATCGGGCCACAGTGGACAGGCTGCTTTTATGCATATGTACCTAGCCACCAGCTAAAGGCCTCCTGTGTGGTGTTGATGTACTGTTTCATGGAAATTAGGTCCTAAACGAACATTAGTCGGGTTATATAGGGAGGCAGGTGGTAATATGCTAATCAGGTTTTCCAGCATTGCTATTTATACGTATTGCAGACTTCATGCTTACCATGCTGACCAGCAAAACATGGCTTTACATATCTATCATATCTATCACCACCACCACATCTACCACCACCACCACCATCAACAACAACAACAACCATCTCATCTAACACCTTGACCATATCCACCGTTACTGTCATCTCCACCACCACATGGAACACAACTGCCACCACCACCACATCCACCATCATTACAATATCCACCACCATCAGGCCAGTAAGTCTGTCAGCAGGCGGAATGCACGATAACAACACAATGCAGTGATCACAAATGGAGATGGCACATTATTTTCAAAAACGTGATGGGATATCAAAACACATAGCTGGGGTCTGACCAAAAGAGTAATTTTTTCAGTCACTTGTATCCTCTCGGTCTTTAATTATTTTGTCCATACATGATTTTTCGCAACCATGGCTGGCTGTCATGAACCACTTGTTCAACAGTTCAGTTGATGGACGTGACATTCATGACGTGATGAATCAAGTTGTGAAAAATTCAAAAATCACAGATTTATTTACCAAATGAAGCCATCTTCATAATCTATGTGTTATTGCACTCATGCAACACTTTTAAGAAACAATAACAATGACCTTACCAAAAAATTGTTATTGTCTTGTTCAATATTACATCTGACAAACAACAAATTAAAAACTGTGAGTCAGTACATGTTTCCCCACAAACCTAATTACATGAGGGAAGAATACAAGAGAGCTATAACAAAATCTTATGGCTACGTAGTAATGAACTTCAATCCTGAGGCTCCTCAATATGACAGAACAAAGACAAATATTCTCCTTGACAACAGAGAAAATGCAGACCCAAAACAGAAGCAAGCTGAACCACAAATTGGGAAGATGAATGTTGAAAGAGAGAGGTCAATGCATCAAGACCAACTATTGAAAACAATAGCTGTTGAAAGTATATAGTGCCATGCTGAATTGTCGAACGTGTGCAATTCTCGGAAATCAGCGATAACTTTGCCATTCAGTGACAACATGTATACCAAATTATAAATTTAATAAGCACAGAGAGACTGATGTGGAGTCACAAGCAATTTGACAATGTTTCAAGTTTGCGTATTTATTAGGCAAAATGTCAGCTTTTAGATAGACAATTTTATTTTTGTCGGCAACTGTCATTGTACTCCAATGCAAGAAAGCTCGCAAAACAGCAGTTTTAATACTTTCTGTGCACTAAAGTACAGAGCTTCTCACCTCAAAGGCTGAAGTGGAGTTTCCAGCTCAAAGGTTAATACAAATAGCTTGGAGCTAAATACGTTTCCATTTCTGACATTTGGGCATACCGGACTTTCTGCTTGTGGCAGGATTTTCTCGGGCAACTGCTGTGAAATATTTGTGCATTCATAATCCACAGAGTGTGATATAACGAGGAACATATGCCCACAAACCACAAGTCTAAGCTTTTACACAGCACCACCAAACAACATCAGTGAATATATTTTAATTTTCAGTTTGGCAGTGTATGCAACCTATTGCTTAGCTGACTGATGATTGGGCACCCAAGCACATAATTTGGTTAAAAATGGAACACGGCGAACAGCAGAGGACAATGTAGAAGTGGCGTCATGTGATTATTCTGCTATCAAATTTGCTGATGTACATCAATTGTAACGTGTAATACCACTTGGCTAATTGGTGCATAGGGATTCGCAAAAACAAGAGATCTTAGGATGATGAAAATGATGAGCCAGAATTTAAAAATAGCCATATACAATGTAGGTATATAAGTATACCAATAGGTAAGGAGAGCTGGAGTGATCAAGAAGATGAGGATGGAGGCAGTGAAGAGGAAACTTCTGATGCTGAAGACAACTCAGTACTCTATCCACTGTCCATAGAGGTAGACAATAACATGCAAGATAACAATAAGGCAGTATTTTACAAGTCTGGAGGCATAGCATCGTTTGGCCAAAGCCAGTGCCTAAAAGCCCTTCCTTCCATCAATTGATATAGCCATGAGATGCAAGTATGTATAATGACAAAAACTCCTGTATAGTCTAGACAAAAACAAGATCAGCTGCAGCATCAAGGAAACCATCCATACACTAAATGATGATGAAGACGTATGCAGCATTAAATGTAAAGAAAATTCTGGTCAATACTAGTAATCCAAGCCTATGGACCATAGGAATGAGAGGATCAGTCAAAGAAGAGGACAAACTTATTGCTTGCACTAGTAAACTGATTTCAGCCGTAAATGTCTTATTTCGTCTATAGACAGTGGTAGCCAGCAGTAAACAGTGGTGGCCGACGGTGGTCCTGCTGGCTGCCACTGGTCACCGCTGAACATCAATTAGGGCTCTGGAAGCTTGGTGGTGGCCAGCGGTGCTTGGCGGTACCTGGCAATGTAAAGCATTGGTCAGCTGTGGGACCTTATTTATTGCCATCTAACGCTGACCGCCCCAGTCTGACCTGGACCACCACCAGACCCAGTCTGACCTGGACCACCACCAGACACTGCTGCCCCCCCCCCCCCCCCACACACACACACCCCAGTTCTCGTACCTATATCCCGGCATATGTAGAATATAGAGTTCGGTGGAAAAGGAAGGTGACAAGGCACATGATAGATAAATGTAGACCTGTCCAGGTTTTTTGACACTTCCATGCACATTCTTTCTTTCAAAAATACTGTTCTGGTAGAAAAGAAATTTAGACAAAAGTGTACATAGTACTGGGTTTATTCACATATTGTATTGTAACATTCAGTGACCAATTAGTACAAAGCTGTAGCACAGAAAACAAAGAAGATCTCACTCTTCATACACTTCACAACTGAAAGCACATAAAACTTTCCTCTTGTTTAACCATGGGTTTAGCTGATGGTTTCATGGTTTTCCTAATTTTGCGCTCAGTGATAAGGACCTTATCACGCATATGTTAAAATATTTGCTCCCACCAGAATATCTGGCACCATATCAAGGGTTGCTTCACTCATACTTCTGATATTGAATATCACGAAAATCCTCCAAGCAATCTAGCTATACATCCATCCAGTAATCTTGACCAAGAAATTTGCTAAGCATTGTAGGTTGCAAACTTGCCCAATGAGCAAGTAGTGACTATTTAACTGATGGTCACATGGGAGACTAGATGTATGACACATAGGTATAAGCTCAAATTGATTGGCACAGGAGCAACTAAAGATTTCCTTATTGTTTGTTTTCTTCCAGAGAATTTCACTGTTATCCAATTGTTTATGCAAGAGTATTTCACACGTGTATAGCCTACAGGCCTGAAGCTGCTCTGGCTGCAATATGTGCTTACCCTCTTAATCTAATTAACTCTCCTAGTCTTATTGCCACAGATATAGCAGAAGTAAGGTGTATTTGGGTCAGGTGAAGGAACTGTAACATGCTTTATGCACACTGTAGACGTTATGAACTGACAAGGCTATGTATACAAGCTCAAGCAGTGACCCATATACACTGTACATGTGTTATCATATACAACTATTAATTTTGTGGTGAAAGACTTGGAACTACACCATCTACCATATTGGTGTGGCATAGAACATGTATGGGTAGCAGCTCCAACATCATTAACAATATCACCATTTCACAGTCTGCATACAGATAACCTTGATAAGAACAGCATGCTTTGGGAGCTAACACAGAAATGCCGTTGTCTGTTGTAAGCAGAATAGTTTTTTTTTCGAAAGAAAGAATGTGCATGGAAGTGTCAAGAACACCTGGGTAGGTCTGCATTTACCTGTCATGTACCATGTCGCCTTCCTATCCCACAAAATTTCATCTTGCACATATACCAGGGTGTAGGTTTATGGACTGGTCGGTGGCCAGTGGTGGTTGGCATTAGACTGTGGTGGTGAGTGGTAGAGGGCAATAAATAAGGTCCTATTGCTGGCCAATGCTTTGTACCACAGGCTACCATCCACCACTGCTGGCCACTGCTGAGCTCACCAGCCTTAGCTGATGTTGAATGGGCTGCGGCCAGCGGTGGATAGTGATAGCAGCAGGACCACCGCCGGCCACCGCTGTTTACCACTGTGTACACCCGGGTCCTGCTCTCAAGGCATTTACCACCGAAATCAGTTTACTAGTATTGTGTATGCTGCAGGTATGACTAAGCATACTACGGAAATATTTATGCTGTTGGGAGCGATACTCAGCTTTGGATTTTGATGGTTGATCTTCTCTATTTGCAAATTCACAAGTGAGCTATACCAAAAAGCATGCATAGACATCATGTATCCAATATTCTTATTCGTTTCCAACCCAGACTCAAAGGTGGTATTTCGGGGAAACAATCCAGCAGGATCAATGATACAATTTCTTTCTTCCAAAACTACTTGTTATCATGTCCATGGGTATTCCTTGGTGGAGTCAGTTGTCCACAACCTAAAAGTCTGTTTTGCCAGTACGCTTGGCCTTGTGACCACAGACTTTGTAAAACAAGTTGATTTAATCTACTTTCTGTCCAAAACTTATGGGAGACATTTCAGTTTAAGTGATACGACACTTCACCTATATTCTCATCTTTTGTAAATCCAATCGGTCAGTACCAATATTGTCTGTGTAGAATTCTGCAGGATCCCCCCCCCCCCGCATTATGAAGCCAGTGGCGATTTTTTATCCATTTAATTCGCTGAACAGACAGGATTTCTGGTAACTTTTCAAAATTGAGTGAAGCCATGTTTACATCGATTATGTACTGAAGTTTCAGTTTGACCTTACTTTAACCTTTTGTCATACTTCTGTATTTTGATTTGGTTTATAGTATTTAGGGTTAAGGCCAACAAAGAGACAATAATCTTAATCTTTTCTGTCAGTAGTCTGCTATTATAGTGGCACCCCTATACTACCACAATGCGGTACACCTTGTCTTTCCTAGTGTGTATGGATTATTATGTCAGTACTCCTATTTGTGTTTAGGCATGCCAGGATCATTCATCTGAGGAATCATTCATAAAATTGAAAATTACGTAAGTCTTAAATGTGAGAGATTAGTTTTGTTTAAAGCAGGAATATCCATTTTATTGTACCAGACGTGTGGCTGTGAAACTGTGCAAGCATGGTAGGCTTAAAGTTATCAACATTTCACCTTTGATGTACTTATGAAAATACATTCACTGGGGGCTTATCGTTTTAATATTTGAGAAAATATATTTAAATGAAGTACAGCTGCGGTAAAATCAGAAATTATAACAATTCTACACACAGAGTGATCGATCTTCAAATGTAACACATGCTCAAGACAGGCTGGTCCAATTAATGCCCAAGTGAAAGTGACCTGGGGATAAAACAGCTTAGCAACGAAGTGGAGTCAGTATTTCTTTTGCCAAGGAAGCGCCAGTCTTGACTTGTGTTATATAAGTCCTTCTAGGTCCTGATAACCCACGGTTAACCTTTTCAAACATGTTTTTGGTTGTTCAGCGTATATGTTTGGTAAAATTTTATGATTACGTCATCATCTGTGTAGGTCACACGACACTGGTTAAGAATGACACTGTTGTGTATGTGTCTCATACATAACCCCACATGAAATCATCAGGCATGTCTCTCACATAACCCTAGGATGCTGTCCCATTTAAGACCCTATGGTACCTCCTCCCCAATACGATTCTTAATCAGTGTCTGTGCTTCATATATAGCTCACCCCCTGATAGTGAGTTTTGTGTTTACCACAGAGAGTTTTGTGTTTACTACAGCGAGTTTTGTGTTTACCACAGTGAGTTTCGTGTTTACCACAGTGAGTTTTGTGTTCACCACAGTGTACCTGGCGCATATCGGATGTTACCAAAGTCAGCGTGACGCACTGAGACAATGTATAGAAAGATCTCTGAACATGACAGTTGCACCTGCATATGGTAGCATGGGCAAGGTTGAATTTGAAAAGTTTTTATGCAGGTGAGATATAAGCAAATTTAAGAAAGAGTATTGACTGTAAGCTTCACTAAGTAAAGTAGCGCATTGGTAAAGGGGGCACCTCTTGTATAAATCTGCAGTTAAGTTGGACAAAATGTTTCATTCTGGCGTGTTTAAACCATTGTAACCTGTTCTGCGTAAAGACTGGATAGAATCTATCAAACCATGTGTTTTATGCAGGAGTACCAAACAATTTACTAAAGTTCCTCGTTGCAAGATGTAACACGTTCAAATGTGTTCGTATACACACTACCACAAGTCAATATGCAGCATCTACCAATTTAGGTGATAAACGCCATAAATGGTGGGAGATCACAGTCACTAATATTTAATTTATTGTTTTCTGTCAAGCATATTGTGTGTTTTGCTCTTATTAAACCATCGGTCAATATTGCATGGGAGTCATGTCTGAGGCCACATTCCAGAATTATAACCGTACTTGCAATTTTCAATATTGGATTTAGCTTATTCATTGCTCTTATATCTTGATGTGTCTTTTGTATGGTGTGTGCATGTTGGTTTCGTGCAACACATGGGCGAATGACAAGAAGGATAACATTTACATGACATGCTTGATATGTGTTTGTACTTAACGTTACATGTAATAATGTATGTCTTTAAGCATTAAGCGTTAAGATTTTGGGTTAGTGTTTCTGTATCTTTTTAACCATTGGATCTATATTTGTATCCTTATGACCATCGAGTTGTTTTTTGCGTGTGTCTCTTCAAGCATTGAGTTTAATTTCAGGGAGAAGGAATACGAGAACCGCTGCCAGGATCATGTATTGAGAAGTAGATGTGGAAACGAAGCAGCAGATATCATTAAGGAATACAATGACGCCATTCAACTTCACCCTTGTAATCAAATCCTCAACAGAGCGACTACCCTAGACTATGTAGCCATATGGTGCTGCTTCCCTTTTATTGTATCTTATCTGGTAGCATCCTACGACCTGGACTAGGCATTAAAAGATGTACAGTTTGTAACATTACCTTGCTACCTATGTGACGGATCAAATTACATATAATTTTTTTTTTATCAAATTACATATAAAACAATTTCTAATTGTATTGTTGCCACGATCAAGACAAAAGCTTAGAAAGCACTACCCCACCATACCATCTAACTTAATTTACATAAATAACTCGACTTGTCAAGCCATTTAGAGACTGAATGATGAAAGTGCCTTGTGTTACAATACGAGGCCACTGGTGAACTCAAAGACACTGGTAGTTCTATAAGTCGTCAGACTCATTTACGTATGCTCTAAATATGTATTATTCACAAGATCAATGCATTTTTAGAGTATATTACAATAGCAATATTTCCTTGAAGCAGATTTTACTAAATGGAAGACAAAATGAAGTACGGTAGTATAGAAGGATCCCTGGACCTACCTATTACACAATCATATAAAAGCAGCTTTTAAGACCTGGTTTAGGAGTGCAGTTGTGAATAGGGGTGATCTGGGTTGGTTTAACTTATTGACACGTAGCGTTTTGTTTCCGTGATGCATGTTTGTGACACCTAGCAACCCATGCCATTTTAGGTTAGATGGGTTAGCAAAGCCCATTACATTATCGTGAACCCGAATGTTTTTACACTGCAAATGAGGACAATTTTTGAAATTATCATCTATTAAATGTACATGAAGTACTTATTGTTATCTTTCAAATACACCAAGCTGTGATAAAATGAAAGTTTAATGCTTATTTGATAACGTATAGAGATTTGTATTTATATCTGCTAATTCTCCATGTTAATCTAAAGAGAAAAAGTGAGGGTCATGGAAAGGGTCCACAAGATGTGGACGGTTAACCATGGATAGGATTGGCAGCACCAATCTTTGTCAGGGTTTGCGTTCATGGCGTTGTCTTAAAACCAACTAATTGCTGTTGTATTTGTGTCCTTTAGGCAAATTTAGTACTAACCCCGATATAGACGATTGATCTTTCCATTTTCGATCCAGGGAAATTTAAAGTAAGGTGTTATTTTTGTGTTAGATCGATGAAGTGTACCTAATTCTGAAAGCTGAAGACCGATATAGCTATTATGTTATATCTCAAGGATTATTATTGCTAGGACTTCGACATTGCATTTATGATAGTTCTCCATAGGGCTTAGGGTGAGCGTGTGACCTTAACCTAATTATCAAAGTCACAAAGAATTAATGGTTGACATTGGCAAATTTAAATGCCTATTGCTAGATTTTGATTGAGATGGTTCTTTGACGTCTCACACAATAATGGTTTGATGTGGAAACCATTTTGTTGCCCTTGACCACTTTCTAAAGGTATAGAAAACCTTAATTGATCAAAATGGTAACTAGAGAATGATTGGAGCTAGTACGTTAATTTTTGGTGATCGTTCTTTTTGAAGCTTAATTACGATTGCATACAAATGGTCTTCGCCATACCAAAGGTTATGAGGTACCTTTATTGAATCTGATCCAACAATGTACATACCCATGACATAATTTGCAGAGTTAGGCTAAAAGTCAGCAATGTTGAATAACTCTGAATGCATGCTTAGGTATGTTCAAAAGATCAAAGCCAATGCTATAGCACCAGAAACACACACACTTGTTCTGTACTGTCATTTTTGCGCAGAATTATATGTGAATGATGCAAGGCCAGTTGGGCACAGGACTTGCTTGGTCCTATCTTATTTGTTTTACAGCCTTTTATTAGAGAATAATAACCGATGCCATACTAAACGGCAGCAGTTACAATTTGACATTATAAAGAGTTAAAAACATATAGTTCTTTCAAGGAGAGTGTTTAAGAAACGTCTAAGAACACTTATTTATTTAGCAGCCTGCTGACGTACGTGGGAGATATGATCGTGGAATTTCAGTTTATCATCAATATAAACACCTGGTACCTTCTCACAGATTTCTGGAATTACGGTGAAACCGTCGATTTCAAAACGAAATTCATTAGCTGCCAAAAGAGAGTTTAAAGGAGAAAGAACCATTGCCTGATTTTGTCAGGTTTGCGTTCATGTCGTTGTCTTAAAACCAAATAATTGCTGTTGTATTTGTGTCCTTTTGCCCAGAACCACTTCCTAGCAGTCATTACCCTATTCCGCAGTCCAAACTCTTTACTCTCCATAAGCTAACCTGCCCCTGTCTAACCTATATTACATATGGAATTACTATTGTCCATATTGCACACGTTCCTCTGTATCACCTACAGTTTCAGATGCAAATTTGACTTTCTGGAAGTCTTTATCATAAAAAAGTAGCGTGTTGTCCTCAACATAATTTTAGAGGTCCATGAACTTCCACAAAGTAAAAAAAAGTCATTTATGAAGATATTAAATAGAACGGGACTTCCCTGGGGCACACCCTTTAGAATATTGGACCTTTTGCTCGATGTACATCCATATCCCTTTGTTTCCTCTCACCTATGTAGCTGCCTACTAAAAACTTTTGTTAATTTACGAATGACCTGGTAAACCTCAGAGGTCGTATCCATTGGGTTATATACTTCCATGGTCAATTGAGATCTGTGGACAAATTAACACTTACTAACTTGAGCAACTATGTGGGATTGGAGATATGCTCCTCCCGGTTGACTGGGGTCAAGGACCCAATCTCTCCTACCCCACCCTCCACCCACCCATGAGCAGTCCGTGATTGCAAACTTTCAGTTAGTCAAGAGCATATATGTATGTCATCTTGTTGCATATAACTTTTTCACAATTAGAGGTCTTGCAGTTTTATGTTAGACTTTTGCGATTCAGCAACTTACAAGAGCATAGTATCTTGCCAAGTTTCACGCATGTCTGTTGCACCATTAATTATCAAAACTGCGCTAAATATGAAAACTACGCTAAATGCACAAAATAAACTGAGAGATTTTATTACCTATGCGTATCCAAACCGTAGAAGACAAAGTGCCGACAGACAGAAATACAGAACGTCTGTAGAAAATGTGCTGATTGGCTCATTATGTGTCTTGTGAGGAATATATGTATCTAGGCAACCACAAAACGTAAATAGACTTGACACATGCTGAAATGTATACAGGCTTGTTTATGTCATATTGATGCATAGCAAAAATAAAACCCGTTCCATCATATGGTGAGAAATGCCATTTTAGCATTTGAATTCATCATTATGCATAAATGAAGACAAATGGTCCTCTTCAGTGACATCAAAACATGTAGAAACTAATGTTCTCGCTATTTTGAAGACCTGATAAAAAACAGCTACCTTGAAGCACTGTCCAGCAGGTGAAGGCTCCTTTTGTAAACCTGTTATCTCATATCAATTGTAATTGGAAACACTGATTAATTAAAAACAAAGTCCCTCCCATAGTGACAACCGAGGAAACTACTTTCTCTTCAAGGTAAAATCAAAGTATCAGCAAGCACACCCGGGACTAATTACTCGCCTGATGAGATAAGTTAGCATAAGCAAATTCACAGGGATACATCTAAGATTATCTCTTTTCGTTCAAATCAAATCCACTTTCAAAACGTTTTCTTCTTTGACATTTTAAAGATTCAGTGTAGACCCTCCTATACCTTTTCCAATATCTATATCAAAAACATGTTTATTCAGGTAAAGAGTAAAGGCCAATAATACATTTTGAAATTTGATTACATGCCGCATCTTGTATCGGAAAGAATTGCATGTAAAAACAGATGGACGAATATCTTGGTTATCAACTGTTGTGTGCACAAATTGATAGGGTTATGCACCGGACGGTATACAATCCATTTCATTTGATGAATCGCTTTCTATTTTATACATACATAGCCACAGGTGTTGTGAATAACTGTTTGTCCGCGAGAACTCATACCCGTGACAGGGCGTTATTGTTTTAGGTCCTCGTAGGTATCCAGAATGGGCCTTCCAAATATCTGACATAGTGTCCGCTGGTGTGCCATTGCTTGGTCAATTTTGACGTACACGTGGTTTTAACCAGCCAGCTGTGGCAAAATACCGTCACTTTGGGGTAGTTGAAAGGCTTTGGAATGCTCCACAGTGGTGTATTTCTGACATTAATAGCAATAGAATAATTCCAGTGCATGAACTGAACTGACCACTTGTACGGACCGATGGCGCCAAGCCGAGACAAAGGTCAGGCTTGTCAATAACACCGTGTGCTGGGCGAAAATACATAAATTGTCCATATAGTTTCTGTATCTGTAAATCAAGAGCACATCGACTGTTGTGCGGCAACAGATGCAGGTTGTCGATTTCGCTTCGCTGTAAATTAAACATGGCGCTTCTGCAAAAAGGGTTAATACGCACTTGGACTCTTTTTGCAGCTTTCCAAAACCCTTTGGCAATAAAACATCGTTCACGCGTGAGGTTTTTGCCACAGCTTGCATACTGTTGCGAATGTGCTGATCAAAAGTCTTAAAGATATGGCACACCTCTCCAGATCAGAAACCTAACCCTGATGGACAAACCTGTGATTTCCGTGCTCACTGTAGGCAGGGGGCTCGTTTTTCGTGTATTGTCTTGCACATACGTTTACTCATTTACGCATAAAGACATCCAATAAAGTATATATTCTCCAAGTATAGATTTCGAGGTTTTTTATTGCAATTCTGAGAAATTCGAGGAAAAAAAACAACGCGCTTCTCCTGTGTCACTGTCGTTTTGTTCAAATGTCAAGTATCAACATGTGTTTATGAACATTTGTTGCACAACAATTATTGTCTCAGAAGTAAGATAACTACGGTGTCGAGACAACGGTCTTTAAGATTTTGAAAAAAAAAATATATATATATTTTGGTCCAACTTGCAATGTTGCTGTATCCGAGTGAAAGTCTAATCGTGTTGAACACAAACATTCGGCAGCTAATGAGGTTATCACTCAGTAAACATGGAACGTATAGTAAGTCTGAAGGACTAATCTTGGTGAAGGATTGGATTCTTTCTTTTAAGACAAAAAAAATCACTCCGCAAACGTTATAACCAAGTTTTCAAAATTAGTGTTTGACAAAAATAACAGTGCCAAACACAATGCGCGGTATGGCCCAAATCTCAGTTAATAGTTCTGTCTTGATATTCATAATTGTACTTTGTTTGATGCAGATTTTATTTTAGTGTAAGATACCAGAAGCCCGTGAAGAACCAAAAGTACAAAAACATGTATCGTACTCATCGTGAGACCTCAAATTCTATCACTGTAGTTGGAACTTTTATGGTTGTAGCATTGTTGCAGACCGTACATAGGTTTTCAACTTTCCACGGCTTACCCTTGTGAGTTCACTTCTCAAACCGGAAGTAGGCTGGTACTATTTTTCTGTCGCTGCATTATGTTAAAATGGCTGCAACCGTTGAAGCGCTGTAATCTGTTCATGACATTATTACGCTTGGCATCATTGTGGAGAACTTCTACCAACTTCTCTGCATCATTTAAATCTCAAAAAGTAAAATATTGTGTTAAATAAGAACGTTTTCTATGATTGATTAAGATTCCATTAGGGTTGAAGGTGAGCAGTGGCAAATCTCGGCACGGACGGCCATCGGCGGCCTGTGTTCTAACCTCGCTTCGCTTGTGCGGGACTACTGGCTGCAGATGTCCTTTCGTGGCGAGTTTCGCCACTGCTCGCTGACGTGACAGGTCACGCAAGCAACACACGCAACTTGAGCGCCCTGCTTGTAACTATACGTCGTCATCTAGTGCTACTCACACTTTAATTTCTGTAACATTCATATCCCTATAAATTAGCCCCCTTCTTAGACCGATAAAATGCTGAAGCAATCCCTATCGATTAGTTATCGTGTGCTTATTAAAAAAGGATTAATAAATGTAGATTTCCTGTCTTACAAAGCTTAACTTGATCGAAAATTGGACATCTGAAATAGTGCTTTATAGAAGAAATCGCCAATGCTTTCAACTTTGATATCCCCACAAACAACGCACATGTTTCTACTACGCACTTTATTGTTAACTAACGCAACATTAGTGATAAGATTTGACAAAGATGCAAGCTCTTCGTAAGACACTTACATGTATATTAATTTTTCTTTAAAACAAAACACTTAATAATATGTGTAGCGATCATGTGCCAAAAATCTGGTATAAATTTAAAAATAGTTCAGGAAAGTCGACGCTTAAAAAGTCAGGAGTTGTGTAAAAATGCGATCATCTTCGTCGACCTAACATTACACACAAATGTATCCACTTTATACGCTAACCCGTTACTATCATAAAGGGTTTCACCACTTCACATTTCAACACAGTGAAGCATAGCTGACTAGTTTCAAAGTTATTTACACAAAGAAGTGATCGTGAATGTCAGAGAAGGTATCATGTGAAACTGCTTAAAATTATGATTTCAATCCTTGTATCTTCATGAATGATCTTTTGCTGCGGACGGGACGCTTTTTGCCAGGCCTGTATTTCTCCAAAACGATGAAACTGGTACGGCTCTATACGATCTAGTGTACGTTATTTCATGGGATATTCGGGCCATATAAATTATTTGTGCAATGTAAACAGATTTTGGTAGCATAGGCCTATTATTACTTTGCATGTCATTGGACAAATTACGTCTGTGTGCCTCCTCTAAAATAATTTCAGACAATGTGGTTCACAGATTATGTAAACAAATCCTTATCCTTCCCTAA
The DNA here is from genome assembly GCA_964020975.1 of Hermodice carunculata. Taxonomy (NCBI): domain Eukaryota; kingdom Metazoa; phylum Annelida; class Polychaeta; order Eunicida; family Amphinomidae; genus Hermodice; species Hermodice carunculata. The sequence continues at coordinate 18,162 of CAXHWN010000488.1, forward strand.
AGTCTGCGCTGTCCTTTCAGATTGCCAGATTCCGAAAGAGCGAAACCCTTTCCATACTGTTCAATGGCAATTTTACGGAAATATTTTTTCAGGTTTGTAATGCTGTTCTAGAATATGTTATTCGCAATCATCGATGATTGATCGGAAATAAAATTGCGTAACTGCAGCTGCTTGAGGTATTATTACCCCCAAGCCAGTCTTACATCGTGGAACTGCACACGGATGGCCTGCGCTGTTTATATTCATGCAATGGCATGAGCCAATTGATACGAGGAAGTTACAGCACTGCTCACAAGGCCAAAGGCACTTGAAATAATGTGCCTTATACATATAACTGATTAAAATCGTCCTTGTGTGCATGTTTGTATCGCACTGTCCATATACATACAAACTTTGTGTGTATTTTGTCGACATACTTGGATAAGGGATGCCAAAGAAGCTGGGAGCCTGGTACTTACATCCTTTAGTGCTCACTTATCACTGAGTCAACAGCTTTCACCCACGGGCTTTACGTACAATGTTGAAATTAATAACGTGCTCAAAGTGTGTCGAGGAAAGCTGTTGAGCCGGATTATTCGTATGGGCTGAACTTTTAAGGTATCTATAGTCATGCAGGTCCTCAACGGTAAAAAAGGTAAAATAAGCCCCCCCCCAAAAAAAAAGAGAGAGAGAGGGGGGGAGAGAGAGAGAGAGAGAGTGAGAGAGAGAGAGAGAGAGAGAGAGAGAGAGAGAGAAAGAGAGAGAGAGAGAGAGAGAGAGAGAGAGAGAGAGAAAGAGAGAGAGAGAGAGAGAGAGAGAGAGAGAGAGAGAGAGAGAGAGAGAGAGAGAGAGAGAGCTAG
>CAXHWN010000489.1:0-41000 GCA_964020975.1 Hermodice carunculata
TTTCTGTGGCAAAAATCTGATTTTATTTAAAAGTTCGCTGTAAATGGTATCTACCAACTAGGCGTCCGTGCCTGGTTCTTGATTTGTAGCTCGCAGCATTGCCACATGGGGAGCGGTGAGACTGTTCTTGAATACCCGTAACTAAAATGCAAAATAATGAGAGCGGTTGTAAAACTTGAACTTGATATATCTACTATGCCTGGTAAGGCTGAATTATCACATTCATGTGTACACTTTGATCAAATAGACGTATGAATCACAGTGCTACGTTTTTCTTAAAATGTGTGGTAGAATATCCACTAATGTAGTGCAGTTTAGTATTGTGCGAGACGCACGATGATGACGATTGTGATGATGCAAATGATGTTTTCTTGATTAGTTTATGCACCAGTATCTTCACACCAAATTTAGTCGAGCATGTTATATCAAAGGGTAATATCACATATAGCAAGTTCTTATGACTGATGCTGGTGACCAGTTGTATAGATTAGGCGGACTGTGGATCACAAAATGTCTCTACAGATATAAGATATAAGTAATGAAATGTCGGCGCTTTATGAGTTAAGTTCACTGTTACGGTAACATTCGATGATGCATAAATGATGTTCCTTATACACACATATTTTTAAATAATGAAAGGTGATGATGCAGGAATAATCGCATCATATATGATCAAGGATGAAGTACTGTTATATTTACTCTAAATCTTCATATTAGCATCACGACTGAAACTTTAAACAAACATCTGGGTGCTGTATCTATTTCTTCCAATAAAGTACTTCAGACGAAAACTCTGACAGGTGGGGGCTACATCAGATCCACAATAGCTTCCCCACCCCTAAATACAATTCTCCAAAGGTGGTGCAAGCTGCATCATTAGCACTGTAATAAAATCCGGAGTTTTGATCCCACATTGATTACAATCAATGTTTTTGCAGGTTGTGGTCAGAAAATCATGTCAAATTCTTTGTAATATATATATATATATATACATATATATATATATATACATATATATACATATATATACATATATATATACATATATATATATATATATATATATATATATATATATATATATATATATATATATATTTATATATATATGCACTCAGTGTCTATATGTCATGCCCCTAAAGTATTGGTACCATTAGCTGTTCAACCCAAGTGAGGATTGCGTTCAGCTGACCATCTGTAGCTTTGCACAGTTCTTTCACATTTACTGCAGTATGGCCCTCCTTGTCCGTGGAGTGTGTGTGCACCAGCTGTGAGATGCATCTGTTTTACACATTTGACAAGACCTTGGGGTTAAAAAGTAAACGTGTGTAACTTGTACTTTGAAAGTATGACATCAAAAGAATTGCTAGTGGAGGAGCTGCCACTTTTAAAGCATACTATCCAGGAGTGCGAACCAACTGGTTTGTGCTGTTGCTAATTAAAAATTCATGACACTTTAATGAATTTTAAATCCAAAAGGGAAGTCGTTGCAAATTGAGTGCAGTAAATGCCTGTGGCATTATATAAAATCTTCCACATAAACGAATCACTTTTCATCAAGCAGTAGAGTAAGTATCTATTTATCTATTCCCTTACAAGAAAAATCCTTTAATTGGGGACAATATATTTGCCTGCTAAACATCCGTTCTTGGCGGTCTACTACCCCCCGGCGAACGTCTGCCTTTCTTTGGCAGCGTCACTGTCTGGATGCAGACAGCGCCGTCCTGGCATCGCAGCCAGCGAGTGGCCAGGTGTGGGGATGTGCGCAGTGGATTGTGGGATAATGACTGTGAGCGCCATTTTGTTTCTAGGCTATTACACGGCCCAGTGGGTATTGACCATACGCCGCTCAATTAACTGTTTGGGTTCACCTGCTGGGAAGGTGCGAACAACATAATGGGGGTAACGGGATTTACACCTCTGCTGTGCGATATCCAGCAGGGGTCACATTAAGGATTTTTCAGTGTGGGTCCGTTGGACCCATCTTTCTCCATTTTCAGGAAAAATAGTGGGTCCATGAACTGAATCTATGGGTCCAGTCTGAAATTGTGTAAACTGGACGTAATTTGATTAATTGATTTTATTTGGTATATTTATTACCATATGTCTCAATGATAAATATATAAAACATGCATGTAACTTAAGCCTAGAAACGAACATAACATAGGGTCTGTATGCTCACGTTGGTAACTCATTATTATAAAATTTAAGATTGAATAAAAAGTTAACAATATGCCAACTTGATGTAAAAGGGTCTAAAAGTTGTTGACCGTACCAAGGATGGATTCAATCTACCCAGGAACCTGCTATTACGACTAAGTCTGTATAGCACATCCCTGGTCTACCCAAAAAATTGGTTGTGAATGGGGCTTAACCCCTAGCACGCTGCCACTGTGCCAGTATCTGGTGTTGTACACCGTGTGCCACTGGACAGTTTTTTTTAACTCGCTTGCACAACAAGCGGCATGCGTGATTGAACATGCCTGGGCTCTGTTATTTTTGCGATTGATACCACGTGACGAAATTGTCAGAAATTATATGATTTATATTTCTGTGCACTTTCTACTTCAATATACCTGAAAAATGTGATACCGTAGGCGGTGTTAAGAGTCTGATCTTAATTGCGGTCACTTAATTCACCAAACAACACGGCAGGCCCACAAGCCGTGCAACACACGAGCGAGTGAACACAGCCTGTCACTGGCATGCACCCAGGCATGGTTTTCCGCTACACATTTTTCCGGCCTTCGATCATAATTTTTTTTAATTCCTACTGATTTGTTCCAATCAAACATTTCAATGAAATCAAAACAACCAAATTTTGTTTCAAAACACCAATAACCACGTGAACCAACGGAGACAGTGATTAACAACATCGTGTTACGCTGTTAGGCCGACTAATGCAAAATTTCGCTTCGTCCACGTGTAACCTTGCGATGACTAATCTGCGTATTTTCCTTGCCGTCCGTAATGAATTTTCACTCTTGCCTTTATCTGGGTCTTGATTTTTTCGATGGAACTCTTCTTGGTGAAAATGTGATTTGAAAATTTAACATCTTAGTCCAAAAATCTTTCCGTGATACGACTTGTACCTTCCCAACATTGCGGACATGAGACAAGCACATGGAGAACAACGAATTTGATTGGACAGTGAGCGGCACGTGATCAAATCCACCCAATGAGGAGCCTGGAAGTGCTCTCAGCATTTATAATGAGGTGAAGTGACGTCCATCCATTCCCATTCTGGCAAATTTTTGGAGGGATACCCCACGAATATTTTTTCTTAGCAAATAAGAGAGCTTGTTACATATACTGAACCCCAATGAAAAGTATCCACATGCCAATTTTGAAGTATTTTATTGTTTATACTTGAAACATTTCATACCTAGACGTGCTTAGAACTTAACAAAGCATTCACTTTTCTTGCGTAAAAATAATGTCACGCTCTACCGACATTAACGTCACTTACAGGCAAAAAATGTCATTAACTGCCCTAATTGAAAGTCACACAAATTTTTCTGTTCAATATGGGATGTGGCCACCTCGAGCATCAACACATGCTATACATCTGCGGCGCATACTGCTGACCAGGGTTTGAATTCTGTGTTGGGGAACATTATTCCATTCTTCCTGCAGAGCTTGGATCAGCTGGTTTCGGGTAGTAGGCCTAGGTGTCCTCCGTTGAATACCTTGGCCTAACTGATCCCACAAATGTTCAATAGGGCTCAGATCGGGTGAGAACGCTGGCCATTCCATGACATTGATGTTGTTCTCATTGAGAAAGTTCATTGTTAATCTTGCAGAGTGTGCACGTGCATTGTCCTGCTGAAAGATCGCCAGATCTTGATGCTGCTCCATAAATGGGACCATGTGCGGCTCCAGCACCTCATCAATGTACCGCCTAGCATTGAGGATCCCTTGAATGACCACTAGGGGTGTCCGGTAGCGGTTGCTGATGCCTGCCCACACCATGACAGAGGGTCCACCCCATCGATCTGGCTGACGGACACAGGCATCTGCATATCTCTCCCCAGTCCGGCGCCACACACGTTCTCTGCCATCTGCTCTGCTGACACAAAAACGGGACTCGTCAGTAAAAAGGACGGTATTCCACTGCTGGCGAGTCCACCTGGAGTGTGCTCTACACCACTGCAGTCGTCTTTCACTTCTGGGTTGGGTCAGCAGGTTACCCCTGTAAGGTCTTCTGGCTGTTAGGCCACTGCTCCTCAGTCGCCTCTCCACAGTAGAACTACTGACAGGACGGTGATTCACCCCTTGAGTCTCACGGGCTGTTTGGGCTGCTGTACGGAAACGGTCTCGCAGGTGCATCAGCCGGATGTGACGGTCTTGGCCAGGTGTTGTCACTCTTTCTCGGCCAGGCCTAGGCCGATCATCTACGGATCCAGTTTCTTGTTGCTGTTCAATTAGTCGTTGGATGGTGCGCCGAGTACACCCCATTCTTTGTGCGATTTGAGTGATTGGGACTCCACCCTCTGCAAGCCCCAAAGCATTGTGTCTTTGACCTTGGCTCAGACGCGGCATGATCGCCTCAACACACCTGAGACCACTGGCTTTTTTCTTGGCTGAACATCCCTTTTTAAAGCCACTGAAAACATCAGGTCATTTTAGCCATCCAATAGGAGTGGTCGTCAGAAGCCATATTCGGTGCACAAAAGTCACATGCATTATTGTATTTGTGTCTTTTTGCCCAGAACCACTTCCTAGTAGTCAATATCCTATTCCGCAGTTCGAACTCTTTACTCTCCATAAGCTAACCTGTCCCTGTCTAACCTGTATATATATGGAATTACTATTGTCTATATTGCACACGTTCCTCTGTAAAATTTTGACATAGGCTGTATCAGCCCAAATAAATTAAAGGGTCTTCAGCGGGTAACTACTCAACATGTTTCGGAGCCTTTTACCCGTACACGTCTCTCTGAGTAGCGGCTCCTTGCCTAAGCTAAATATTCAGCAAAGACAACCCACATAATAATGAATAAATATGAACGTGGCAATTGATGAATTAGCTAAATATGTGAAGTTTTGCTTGTAAATGCAGAGCTTCATATCAAAGAAGAATACCTGTCAAACAAACCATAATTACCAAATTTTCATAGTACAGGTTCAGATAAGAACAATTTGACTTACCCCTGAACCAAAATGTACCCTTTCTAGCTGGACAGCTTTTCCTAGTTAAACCATCCGCCAATGTTTAACTGAAGTGGAAACAAGCTGGGGCATTATATTCAGTCCCAGTGATTGTAAAATAAACAGTTGCAGCTAGACCACCTGTACAAACCAAGGAAAATCCTAACAAGGACTGCAACAATGTACATCCTGTACCAGAGATGTAAAACAAACTCCATGATGACACCTACTCCTCAAACAATTAAGCTCTATTTAACTGCCAACCCTGAGTCAATGTGTCAACTTAATGTGTCAGGTTTGTGACACTTGAGAAAATACTGTCAATTTTGAGTAATTTTTTAATAGTGAGTAAATGTGCATTTAGGCATGTTATGTAACAACCCAGCAAAAGTTAAAAAGTTGTCCTGAATGACCCTGATGTAGGCTCCAAACCATGCATATATGCACACACAGTACTTAGTAACTTACAAAATTAATGTGTTAATTTTTTTATGTGGATACTTTTCATTGGGGTTCAGTATAGAAAGACGAACATCAGAGGATTCCATCAGTATAATAAATAATAACGAGATTGATAATGCCTTAATGGTCGATACAAAACACCGTGCCCGCTTGGGGTAATTTTTGCAGTTGTATCTTTGAAAAATGCATCGCGTTTTTGTGCGTGCGTCCACAGAGACGCAAAATGACAATGTTTTATTAATTTCCAGGCGTCATTTCTTTATTTTTTGCGTCTATGATGCAGAACGCAAGCTCAATGTGATCCCTGATCCAGCTACTGTTCTGCCATGTACGGCAACTGTGTTACGCTCTCAGCCCAGTTGTAATTACTAAATTAGCTGCCTACGAACAGCGTCAGTGTCACGGGAAAAGAGAAAAAAATGGATGAGAAAAAAATCCGGGAAGTTCTTGAGGATTGTTGGCAAGAGATGGGAGTAATCAGCGACCAAACACCAGGAGCAAGCATTATTTAATGTTATTGTTGAGAAGAAAGACACTTTTGTAATTTTACCGACAGGCAGTGGAAAAAGCCGAATATTCCAACTAATACCTGACCTGGTGAAACGGAAAACGCCTATTCCAGCCAAACCTGTAGTAATCTTAGTTTGCCCGCTCGTGACGTAAGTCTAATGAAATCTCATCAGCAAGAACTGAGCAAGTTAGGGGTGTCGTCTTGTATTCTGGGTGAAGGTGACGCCGGGAACATTTCCCGATCGCAATACACAGCACCCTGTTCCATTCTGACATCTTTTACTCCAGTATGTCACAGATACACAAGCAGGTAAACCACGTTTGAGAAGGTGTCAGTTGGGTCCTCGACCTCGTGGAGTTATTTTGACTGCTGTGTGGGAAGTGACGTGGTGCTCGCATCTGATTGGACGACGCACAGCTCATTAATAATGCAGTAGGCAACTTTCACGATAAGCGAAATACAATTCATTGGCCCAGCAGCGCCTGACAACGTTATCGCCAGATCTGCTAATTGCCTCTTGAAATGGTATTGCGACACGGCCGGGCAGACTTTCGCTGGGGGCCAACATAGTGTATCGCCCCAAGAAAGTCTGCTTAGGAGGCAAACAATATATCTCCATGCAATATGATCTGAGCAGCCAATTTCTAGTATACAGGAAAATGCTACAAAATTGTTCCATTAGTTTAGCAACTTTACCTCTCGACCACCATTGCCAAGACCTCCTTGTCTGGCCAATACATCCAAAACAATTGCGTCGGGTTACGCACTCCATTGTTTCCAAATGGCCCCAATGTTCACAGTGGCGCCATCTCTTGATTCCTATGGATCCAGTGATGACTCCTGTTGCGCATGCTCCATTGTTCTTCCTCCTCTGTGGGGTGCTATATGCTAAAATTCGGCATAAAAATCCTATCTAAGTGGTCCTGAACTGTTCAGAGATAAGGATAGCTTCTACTTGATCTACTGATACCCGGGGACACATGGAAGTAGAGCTGGTCATGTTGGCTTGAAACTGTGATTTTGAAGATGGCGCTTGGCTGATCAGATCACAGACAGACGAAGGACAGTACCCATCAGGCAATGATTGCTTGGCAGTGAGCCGTAAGTGTTGATCCAGTGCCCACTTCTCCTTCTTCCTTGTTGGGAAAAGGCCAGAGGACGCACTCACAGAACCATCTCTTGGCAGCCTGTGACAACCATGACCATTGTGATGGTTGTCATCAGCACCTTGGCTGGTCTTGTGACCCAACATGTCAGTTTTGTTCTGGCTAGGGAGAAAACCAGTGGCTGCTCTACAAGCAGATTAGGCGAAAGAGCCAGAGGGCCTGATGTAGGTGGCAAGTTGTGGCTACCAAATACTAGGCCTTAGACTCGGACTCAGCAGAGTCTTTCCTGGCAACTTCACTGGAGAGGTCCAGATGATTCCTTGTGAAATGCTTGCAGATTCAGGTGGTCACTGTATATGCACCTGAAACCCCCCGGATGAGTCTGAGTCCTGCATTACAAGATTTGCAACACTGAAAAGTGCAGAATAAATTTCATTTGTTTATTGTACATGTACAATTGGACAGTTAGGGTTGCAAGGAACCATTGCGATGACTCCGCTACTGACTTTACCTGTATATTGATTGTCCAAAATACTGACCAAATATGACAGCCTCGCCTGTCTGCAAATTGACCCATGAATATGTTGCACTGACGTGAAATTCTGAAGATGTCATTTCTCCCCAATGAAACTGATACAGAAAATTTGAACAAAACCCTTCCAGGAAATTTCAAGATACTGCAGAATCAAGGACAAATGACTGTATATATAGATGAGACTAACCCCACCCCCTAAAAAAATGATAATAATAATAATAATAAAACACAGTGACCTGAAAACCTAATCGGCAATTGTCCCCACCCCTCTCAATTACATGCATTTCTGTCCAAATTTTGAGACAAATCAATTCTGGTACTTTTGAAAATATTGCAGCATGAAGTCAAAATGTGCGTAAATAGGCCCCAGTAACCACACGATAGGTCATAGCTACCCCATAATTCTATCGGCCAATCTCTGTCATACAATGCATCTTTGTATTAAATTTGGGTTTATCCAAGAGATTGAGGAAACAAAGTCAAGTTGATTCTGGTGTTCCATAAGGTGGTGTATTAGGGCCCCTTCTCTTTCTCGTATTTTATTAACGCTTTGGTTGATCAAAAAGCATGTAAATCTTACTTGTTTGCTAATGATACATCATTACTGGCAATTGTCAAAACACCAGAGGAAACAACCATTCGTCTTAATCGAAAAATACCTAAACATTTAGGTATTTTTCGCCGAAAGACCTATATTTAGGTATGGTAGAACAAGTGGACAAAAATGAAAAGTGGATTTCAATCCCAGCAATACAGATGAAATGCTTATCTGTACCAAAAGGAAAACAGAGCTGTCAACTCGCCCGTTTTTATCTGGAGTCTCCCGGTTTGGAAACTCCAACAGTTCTTATAATGACAGGGGGAATTTTGAGGCCAAATTGACTATTTGTTTCATTTCATTCACTTTTTACAAGAACCTCTCCGTCATGCGTCTTTACGGGATAACATCTATGGAATAAGCCTGCCCATGGGCCCCTTATTTTGATGGACGAGCAGGTATGTGGGGTCAATATTTATGGGATTCTTTTTGCTTGACAATTTGTCGTGGGAAGGCACATCAAATATATTTCTAACGAGGCAGCTTCCCGCTACGACCATATAGCATCATGCAGATATCTACTACTATGCAGTGGTCGAACGGTATATGCACATCTTTCATATGACCCATCCAGGATAAATGCATCATCTGTATTGATTGGTATTTGTTGGAAGTTCTACAAAATGCAAGTCCCTGCTTGAGTCGCTACAATATAAAGCTTTTGCGTATGTGTCGTTTGCAATAAAAACCTCAAGTTCACACCAAATTCTCCAGAGTCTTGGGTGCCAGAAGCTTGGAAGACAGGTGTATGTATCAAAAATTTTAGTTAGTGTTGCACTTCAAAATTGTTTGTAATTGACTACAGTCTACCTCCACAATGCACTGCTCTGCGCATGAGCAGAGGTGTGATAAGTACCAGGCAGCACATACGCCAAAGTATGTCAGGAGAACAGCTGCTCTCACCCTGGGCCAAATCTCCCAAAGGCTGCCCAGTTACGTTCTTGAAAGTTCCGTGTTTTGGTAGGTGAATTCTGACATAACTTAGCCAGATATGAAACTTATATTGTCTACTTGACTTACCCAGAAAATTTGATGCTTTGTTGCAAAAGCAATTATTTGGGCGATATATTCCTTTATCATTTTACGTTTGATGTTGCCCTGAAACAGGTTGCCGTATTTCACTGCTCATGCTCACCGGCAATGCATTGTGAAGGTAGACTTACATAAACCAATGTAACACCTGGAGAATTAAATACCCAGGCCAAACAGTGGTCGAGTTGTTACCCATTACGTAACATTAGTGGTCCGCACTCGGGTCATTGCACGAACCTCTTTATTTGGCAATACCTTTGTTTCTGCCATTTCTCGACTGTGGAAAAACCCGCCATTTAACCGTTTTGATTGAACTTTTCTATTATTTGAAACCATACCTTAACTTCCACGTAAAGCCCACCTCGCTGCACGTTTTCAAGAGGGTGAATTTATTCTCTATAAATCCTAGTTCAACAGTTTTTTTTGTAGCTGAAATACGACACAACACCTGGATGCTAGCTTTTTTTTTTTTTTTTGATGTATGGATTGTGCTCTGCCCAGGGTCACATCGTTGTACTTGCTCAGCATATAATTATTAGCTGTCCTATCTACATGCACATACATGAACACTACTGCAGTAAGTGTGTAGTGCAGGAAACCTGACTAGGCTAACTTTATTAAACGAAAAGACATGCAGTATTTTCACAATGACAGACTTCGTTGGGATGGGCAACCAGCCAAGCAAAAATGTGGTCTACAACCTAAATTGCTGAAAGAAACGTTACGAAGATTATACGCAATACAAATAACTATCCCGATGTCAAAGCATCAAGAAAGTAACAAAATATATACAGGACATAATATTGATAATGACGTAATACACCTAATGCAGGATGATTTTAAATGCCAACATTTACATTGATTAACTTTCAGGTAATATTTTACGTCCTGTTTCACCTCACCTCATCTATATAACCATTGAATCCCGATGCAGATCCTCGCTTTCCAATATAGAGAGGGCAGTGTGTGTTTCGAATGGGTCCTATAAAGAAACAAGTAGGTGTATGGCACTTTCCTCATCAGTAATCAATTGTTCAAATGTTTTTTTTTTTTTTACTTTTCGGTTTTTTCTTTGCTTGTTTGTTTTGTTTTGTTTTGTTTTGTATTGCTTCGAAATTTTTTTTATTTTTTGGCCTGATATTTTCTACTTTTGCAAATGTATTGCAGAAAAGTTTCAGAAAAACAGCAATATAATGAGCACCAAGTCAACATATGTCTCCGAAGACCATAGTTTCTTTCAGGTTGAGATGCAGGAATTTACAAAAAAAAGCACTTACTCATTTAGTTCTTTTGGCCTTTTCTTGCAATGACATATTAAATGGGGGGGGGGGGGCACACTATAAATCATGGAAACAAATCAATGATACATATCAGTGGCGTTCGCATATAACCAGGGAACATCGAAGTCTTACTCAAATTCAAATTCCGTTCAAATTTCAATTTCGCATTTAATCTACTTTCAATAACAATTGCATCATAAAAACTGCTCCTTGACAACGGTGACCGAATAGAAAAGGCTTGGAGCTGATGATGCTTGTAGAAAATGTTCAATAAAGTGATTCCAAGCAATATAAATGTAGTGTATGGTGTATGTGGTACTAGTGACCACGCTCAAGAATGTACCTATATATGTACCTAGTAATAGATTATATTCTAATAACAAATTATCGTAATATATTTTAGTCCTCTCTAAAACAACATGAAACTTCTCAATTATAGTAAAAATAATAATAGTAATAATAATAATAATAATAATAATAATAATAATAATAATAATAATAATAACAACAACAACAACAATAATAATAATAATAATAATAATAATAATAATAATAATCATAATACACAATCTTTAATTCTCCACGGTGTTTCTAGGTATATTCTATAATTATGAGATTTTCTTCAGTTGTGCACAAAATTTATGCCCAACACCATTCTGAACTTTAATGCATATTTTCGTCGGATATACGCAGACAAGGTTTCTTTTCAATTTGATAATCACATGTACACGGAGGTTACGCTACCTTTAATAAATGGGTTTTGTATAATTTGTTTCATAGAAGGGCTCCATATCCACAATGTAGCATTTTTGCCTGTGTGAACGAGGGTTGTGTGGACCCATTGATAGGACCTCACCTGTAACAGATAACATCACCCGTCAACAACACAGTATTACCGTGTATTTTAGATACAAAGTCGTACTAAAGAGGGCGCCACTTGTGACAAGCCGTGAGCAGATTGAAGCATCATGGAAGTTATTCTGGCTCCTCTTGGTCGTCAGGAACGCATAAAGTGGCACCACCCCTGTGAGTCTGAACCTCCAGTATTATATGCTTCTTATTTGTTTTAACGTGCAAGTTAGAGTGGTATTGAGCATTAATGAGTTTTGAGGCTATTGCTTAAAATTTTAACAACTAAGACAACTGACAAGAAAAAGCACGTCAGGGAAAGGTGGTCTTAGGACTTCTGTTCCAGCACTTCATAGTTCATCTAGGGCCACGATAGTATTTGTAGAAATCATTTTCAACGTTTATCTATTTTCATTATATACATTACTAGTTAAAATACAGGTATAATTTTTACCTTAGCAGCATCTTTCTTGAATATAGGTGTGGATAAAACTAAAAGTCAATCAATTAATCATTGAATTAAGACTGAATAAATGAGCGATCAACAGACTCCCAATCAAACACTTCACTACGTATAAGCTTAAACTTTTCGTTGAATCTTTTAGTGCCAACTGCTACTAAAATCTAACGTCTTGAAACAATCGGCACTGAATTATAATAAATGTGTTAGAATCATATTTCTTGTAAATAGACCTTTCATTTATGTACGAGGATACCTGTGGGTACAAAGAATATAATAATCCAGGTCAATAGCGTTCCTCTGCGTGCTTTTGGCGCCTAGGCAAGCTGCTTAGTCAGCCCAAAATATGGTACTAAAAAGTTAAAGACACACCGGAATAGGGACCTACATTATGTATCGCTTGGCTCTTTCAAAAGCAGGAACAAAGATAGCATCATAATAGACATTTCAGATTATTCATGAAGACACAATGTTCACCTCAACATTGCCAACAGTCACGTCATTGATTTTGGCCCCCAACAGCCAACCACTATTCCGCAGGCCATCCATATATATGGTGATGGAAGGTTTCTCTTTACAACCGTTGTGTAATAAATTTTGTCGTAGGCCAACCCTTCCAGTCAATGTAGTTTTGAACCAGAGTGTAACCGAAAAATGATGGACTCCTTGGAACCAATTATTGAAAAATGGAATTTGCAACTTTGCTCCATGGCGCCTGTCGAATTGGCACCCGTCTCCGACTTTACCACCGTTGTATCGTGCACGTGTCACGTGACCAACGTTAACAACGTAAGCCTTTTGGCAGGAATGGTCCTTCGGAAAGACAGCACCAACATCACTGCAGGGAAGATAGAGTACTTGTTTGGTGATACATCCCCGAGAGGATATAAGTATACACTTGCACTGATCTCTGTCAAATATGTACCCTTTACCACATGCTGAATCAACTCCCAGACACTTCTCTGAAACACCAGAGGTAATAGATGGCTTGACATTGTAACATGGAAAATTAATATAATGTTTCAATAAAGTAAACAAAAGAAAGCACAGCGTTATATCTGGAAAAGGAGACTGACTTTACGGCTGCCCAATATAAAAAGAGAAAATTTATGTAATGGACCAAATGTTCCATGCGCAAATGGACATACTCAAGCATCTACTTTTGCTTCATAGAAAAGAAAACACGATATAATACACAGATTCGTTTCATACCTGTTGGCGAGGGCTTCTTCCTGGAACATGTTCCTTTGCACATTCCGTTCGTGTTATGTCCACATACTAATTTCTGCTGAAGCCACCGTGTCCCTGCAGGGCAGCACATACGTCTGGCTCCACCTGGTGCACACTGGTAGAAAGCAGCACAGTTTGTGACGTCAGCGTAGTAGGCACTTCCAATGTTGCACACAGCTGGAGAATGAGAAAATTAAAAATGCAGGGAAGTGACTTATATTTCAGACAAAGCCTCGTCAAAGTGACCAGTAGAGCCCTGTGGGTAACCCTAAAGTGACTTATAAGTTAGTGCCTTTTCACAACCTCTCCTCACTTTTTTGACTCACCAGGTTAGGTACACCATAAACTTTAGCAATTCCCTGGAGACTGCTCCTCAGGCAACCCAAAATGGGTAACTCCAAATATATTAATGAGTTATACAAATTTGCACCTGTGCACTGCTTCCATGCCATGAAATATTAGGACAACCATGAACTGGCATTCAAATCATATGTGCATGTTGCTGTGTAACCAGGGAAATGCTGACAGTACAGCTGTGGCTTAACTTACGCTCTTTTCCACCACACCGCTTAGGAGCAGCACTGGATCTCACGCATGAAAGTATTGCATCATGCCACATGGTTCTCTGTGGACAATCGAGGTGGGTGATTCTGAATGTTTTGCCTCCAGTGTTTTCACACTTGTAGTACTTGGAGCAGTCATTTGGATCGTGCAAGTAGCAGATGTTCTCAACTGTATTAATGCACTTAAGACAGGCATCTGAAATAGAGCAGATTAAGGCATTTTCACTTTGATTTGTAGTGGCATATGGTAAAACCCTGAGTGGGATTAGATTTGTCAAGTGAAAAAGTATTGGCGGCCTGCTGTTGTACTGGTGTGTAATAAGATGTCCATCATGAAGCTTCAAGGTTTAACAGATATACCTCAGAGAATGGAGGGATTCCAAACAAGGCAACAGTGGTTGTGTCTACATCCACAATTTAACCCATGCACTTAATGAGGCTCAGAAGTTACTTTGGGAGACACTTAAAACTTGCTGAAAGCTTTCAATGAATTGCTTTGAGAGAAACTGATATGCAGTTTGGACTTTTTGTGCAGCATAGCAGCATAACATTGTAGGTTTTTTACTTTAGTGAATGACAAAAGAAAATTATTTTTGCATGATGTTACATTGAGGCACACCGTGTCACCATAGTAACACAGAGATATAACTAAATCAGAATGGCCATGTGTACAGCAAACACACATTACCTCACTGAAACCATTGCCAAAACCTCCTTGTCTGACCTGATTGCCCAACACAAATGAGTTCGGTTTACTCACTTGATTGTTCCCAAAAACCTGATGGTCCCGTGGCACCATTTTTTGGTTCCCCTTGGACCCGGTGCTGTCTCTGGTCCTGGTGCGCATGTACTCTTATGCTTCCTTCCTCCTTGGGCATCTAATGACGTGGTAAAAATTATCTGGAAACTCTGTGAACTTTTGTTCACAAACACTCTTCTAGTGCTTCATGCACATTCCCTTCTGCAGAACATCTTTTGGAGTCATCCAGGACTCTCAAGAGGTTAGAAAACTTGTATTTCATCTGTGAAAACCAGTTGAAATGTGGAAGCAGAGCCAGTCCTTTTGGCTTGAGCCTGAGTTTTTCAAGATGTTGTCTTGACAACCAGATCGCAGGGAGAGGAAGGACAGTGCCCACCAGGCAATCATTGCCAGGCAGCAAGTAATTGCTGCTGATCCAGTGACCACTTCTACTTCTCCTTTGCTGGGAAAAGGCCCAAAGATGGGTTCATATAGCCACTTTATGGCTGCCTGAGACAATCATAAGCATTGCTATGGTTGCCGTCAGCAACTTGGCCATGTTTCACCTTCAAAGCAAACATGCAACTTTTGTGCTGATTGGGGAGAGGCCAAGTTGCTGCTCTACAAGCAGGCATGGATGAAGTAGCAACAAAGCTAGACACAGACAGAAACTTTTTGCTACCAAAGGATGGGCTTTGGACTCTGACACCATTGGGTCTTCTCCCACAACTCAACTATAGAAGCATAGACTAACCCATGAGGTTTGCTTGCATGCTTAGGTGGCTGTAGTCTCAATACTTGACACCCCCTGGGATGAGTAAGGAGACGAAGTGATGTATTTGCAAGCTGGGGGGCAAGAGATCACCTCGTAGTGATCACAAGCACCCTGCCAAGCCTTTGATGATGACAAGAGCTCCTTCATCCAATGACGCATAGCTTGTGCTTGCCTCTGAGTCTATGGCTAGGAACAAGGTGGCAATGCTCAGGACATTTATTCCCTCCTCCTAGCCCACCATTTTGGGGTCCTCTATGAAGAGGCAGGATAAGCACAAGTTGGATCTCTCGAGATCTCAGTCCCCCCCCCCCCCCCCCCCAGTCTGAGCACTCTGAGTCTCACAGGTGCAAATTGGTAAAGCCAGGATGAAAACCTAAGGATTTTTGTCATGGCATCCTGAAGCCCTGCTTATTCTCTGAGGGCTTGGGACAAAAGTCTGGATATCTGTGAAAACCAAAGCTCTGACCAACTTCCAAAGCTCCCAGATCTGGTTCAATAGTCAAGGCATGTCAGAGCACAGAAGAGGGTACACAAGTCTGTGGTGGTGTCCTCTACCTGAAGTGAGCCTTTGCCTCTTGTGGTGGAGGCCCCTTCTGCAACCCAAGTGCCACCTCTGGTGCTTCTGGCCCTTGTGTTGGCTCCACAGGCTGTTCCTTTTGGTTCCTCTCCGACAGAGCCACTAGCAGTTCCACTGCAACCAGAATTTGAGCTGAGCATCCTGCCTGTCTCCTTTCAGGGGCAAATGGAGCTCAAGCTCCTCAAGAAGAAGTGGTTGCAGGAGGAGACTTTATCTTCATCCCCTTGCTGGCACTTTTGCCATGCCTGAGCAGACCTCCACAGATAAGCACCTTACTGCTTCCATGTTGAGTCAGCTCTCACTGGGTCCACATGCTCCCTTCAGCCAGCAGACCCCATGATTCAGCAGCATTTCTGGAACAAGCACTGAGTCTATGGAAGACTCAGGAGGTCTGCAAATCCAGCAGGAGCCCTTTGGATGGCAGACTTCTTAGCCTGCAGCAGTTTTGGGACGGAGGCGGGGATGACTTCTGTGGAAGTTGCTGCTAGCCAATCATGAGGCATGGAGATTGAAGACTTGCTTCTGTCACCCAGTGCCATTGGATAATCGGCTGTTTGACATGATTATGGGCATTCGTGCCCCCCTTGCAGCTGCCAAGTCTTCAGACATAAATGCTGATGAGCAGGACAAGCTCTTTGCTGTCAGATTTGGGTCCAGGGTCCAGGCCCTGGGCTTCCAGCCAGCCCTCATGCTGTGGCCATCACTCTGAGTGGATGAACTCGGTGGCATCAATGGAACCTGTTTCTGCTCTCATGGATACCACCCAGCTCTGCCCCAGTGCTTTGAACATGTCATAGCCCTAAATCAGTGCCTGGTGGGTGATGAGGCGGTTCTCCCCAAAGGGGAGGAGAAACGCCAGACTGTTGAGATATCCTGCTGGGGCTTGTCTCTGGAAGATGTGCATCATAGGATCCCCATCCCCTTCTTGCCCTTTGTAGCTGAGTTTAATGACCTGCCAATGGCCAAGATATAAGGCACTTATACTCCTGTGGAAACTTCAGCCACTGGCTATCTGTGCCAAGGTGACTCCTCCCCCCAGCCAGATGTCCAGAAGAAATGGTCCTCTGCACTAGAGCAGATATTGTCATCCCATCCAGTCCCTGTGGATTTGGACCGGGAGGAATTTTAGGCTTGGCAGCTGAAGCCCATCTCATCCCCTGCCGAAGGCTTTAACACACTGGAAGTAGATCCTAGGGGCTCTGTCCCTATGGTATCTTATTCCAATAACTTTGGTTGCCTTGACCTTTCTCCTGGAGGACCTTCCGAACTATGCCCATATCACAGAGGCAGTGTGGGATTAGATTAGCCAAGTGTCATTGCTTGCATCTTCATTGTAGTGAGTGATAAATCACCAGGTCAGGTCGGCTGTATGCCTGAGGCGAACCTGCATTTGTTACACAAGGATGCCTACCTCCAGGGTAAGCATTTGCCTGGCCTGATGTTTTGAAAGCAGGAAAAGGCCCACTCTTCTCAAGCATCTTGCTTGGGGGAGAGATGGCAGATAATGGTACTGGATGCCAGGACCTTCAGTCCCACTTTACAGAATAAACATAGACCAAAGCATTGACTGGCACCATATGGTCACTTTCCTCCTTAGCCACTGCCACTCTGAAGCATGGCTCTCAGGCCATGCCTGCTTTCCCTCAGATTGGGATTAAGTAGTACAGCAACAAGGAAAGTCACTGTAAAAGACTTACAGCAGAGTCTAGAGTAGAGAGACTATCACTTACATGTAGCTGCCAAGGCAAAACGTTTGAGAAAAAAATTATATATATGTATATATATATATATATATATATATATATATTTATGTATACCCGTATTTACCCACTTAAAAGTCGTCCTGGTGTAAAAGTCGCAGGGTATATTGAGTCCAAAAATCTGATCCCCAGTCCAAACCTGGCATAAATGTCTCACCCCCTCATCAATAAAGTAAAGTCAAAATGCCTAAAACAGTATTTAACACTTAGCACACTGGGCAGTTTTGGGATCAACACAGCCAGGCACCTGGCAATTTTTTTATTTTGTTGTGTAACATGCGACCTGCTGGCGTAAAAGTGCCTTAACTTTTTTTTATTTTTGTAATTCATGCAAAATTATCTCAACTTTTGGTTAGCGTGACCTTCTATAGATTTCTATGTGGTTTCTTTGTCAATTTAAACAAAAACCGGTGCCCTGCACCCTAACAAAGTGAATATGTAGGGATCTCAAACACAAATTGATCAAAATGATCAAGCTTGTGTGAATACAATTGCATGGGTACCGGTCCGCCCTTTTTCCTTGGTTAGCGTCATGAACGATGGTTCCTTTTAATTTTTTTCTAAATATTGATTGTGTGTTACAATTAAAGTGGTTGAGTTTGTTTGTTGCTGTAGTAAATAGTCTATATTAATGCACCTTATCGTAGTCACTGATAATTTAAACTGTCAACATGATCAACACATGTGGCAGCGTGCGGTGGCATTTTCCCCCTTTACCTGCAGCCGGCGTGTTTTACTCTTTTTTCCATGAAAAATTGTACCTTATGCTCTATTGTACGCAAAGACTGGTAGTATGTTATAATTCTGACCAATTTACAGTGTTAAATTTTGTTTCTTGCTTAGATAAACTGTCCGTAATCGTTACTCCTGTTCTTGCCCATCTTTCAAGCCAGACTTCACAACCAATGGCAGGGAGAACTCCCGAATGAAACATCAGTAGAAAACGACGCATTTGAATGGACAGCGAACACCATGTGATCGATTCCGGCCCCCTAACTGCCCTAGAATATTCCGGAGAATCGTCTTCGGTAGTTTCCGACGTATATTGTTTGAAATAGAAGCAGTTTTGGAGGGGTTATCCCTAAAATACTTTTGTTTCAGCCAATGGGAAAGCTTCTTCTTAAAATAGACAAAGTTCTAAGGATTTTAACGATGTAAACAGCATGACGGGCCGACGAAAAAAGATCACAATCGCGATGATGAAATCATCCTATTTTTGCGCAGTTTTGCACATTTACATCGTTCAAATTGTCGCAAACAGTGGCCCAGCAGCTGATCAGCAAGGTGTGAGACTTCTGAGAGTAACGGAACAAATGATGAGATGGAAATCTTATTTGCCCTCTATAGTATGAAGCCCACAACCGATTATGGTCGAGTCCACCGGCACTCTGTATTGTTTTTTCCCAACGACAACACTGTTATCATAGCGTCACATTGCAAGCATGCTTTTATTTATTTACATTAAATATGCAGAGTTACAAATATTATGACATTCTACATGCAGGGGAATATATGATATTGGGGATTTTCGACAACAACCGGTAAAACTGCAGTTTTACCAGGTTTGGCGCTTGTCCATGCGATCTTGTTCATGGCTAGTACCCCTCTTGGGGAAAATGACAGAATCTCGCTACAATGAGATCTCGTTGCATGAGACTATTTGTTTGCAGATGAAGTCCAAAGATGACGGCAAGACAAGACCACAGAACCTCTTCAACAGCATAAAAAATGCGTGTTTGTTTCAACTATTAATTGAATCGCAGATAATGCTATGCATTTTTTATTTCAGATCGCAAAAAGCTACATTTTATATCGCAAAATGCGATGCGAAACCGCTTTATTCGAGCACTGGAAAGGGGGAGTGATCAGAGAAGGGCAAACAGTTTGCCAAAGCGAAGACATGGGGAAAGCCTCAGGGTTCCTAACTCTTGCTTTCCAGACCCCCCCCCCCCAACCTCAGAGCTGCCCTCTATCACTGCTTCGGACATCTTAGAGCACCCCCCCCCCCGCCAGTGCCCATCAGTTTTCATGACTCACCTGTCTTGCTAGGTCTCCAGGACCAGAGAAGTAGAAATCAGCAGCATCCACCCATGTTGCCGGCAGCTGCCAGGTTGGCAGACAATTTCCCTTTTGGAGGGTGGGGAGGGGAGGCAGTGCAGTCCCATGCTGGTGGGCAAGGACTTTTTCCAGTCTTTGGCGCAGATTCTGCTGCTGGCGGCCTCAAATCCAGGTACATCTGAGGTTTTCCCTTCAGACTTCGCCTCCTCATCCCGACTAATCGTCGCCCTCCCCCTCCCCTGCTAGTCCGGGCAGTCTTATATGGTCAGTGTGACAGTAATGTTATGCCCTCTTCCAATTTGTTTGTATATTGGTAGTCCTGAGATAATGTTACGTGACTAATACGTTAAATTTAAAATGATTTCAGTATTAGTAAAGATACTTCTTTCGACCACCAGAGAAGCCAAATTGACTATTCCGCTGCCTTCACGCAGATGGTATCAACTGACCACTCTTCAAGGAGGAAGGGTGTACAAGGGAGCATGTGCATCAGGAGTCACCATCGGGTCCAAGAGGAACCTAGAGATGGTGGCACAAGACCGTCAGGTTTTCAGAACCAATTGACTGAGTAAACCCAACTCAATTTTGTCGGGCAATTTGGCCAGACAGGATCATCCCGGCAATTGTTTTTGAGAGGTAAGAAAATATGCCAATTCTGAAATTACTAAAAATTTTCACGTATCACTGCGCAGTCAAGCACTTTGACTAGTGAACGGCCCCGTCGTAACTGGAAACAATATAGAAACGGTCTCTAAAAACATGCCTGTATGGATCATTAGAGAAGAAATTTTAATTTATTATTTTTTCTATAATACGAACACTTTTACAATTCTTGCTCAGATGATGTAGCCACCAGGAAGTTTACAATATGAATATGCCACTTATGATGGTTAAACATTGTGTGCGCCTGAGTTTGTCATTGCACCTGGTTGCAGTATCATTGCAATGGGTTGCAGTATTATTACAGCTTTACGTTTGATTGTTAGGGATTCTATTGAAAAAGTGTTCATTATACTATACCAAAACCAGTCATTTGAATCAATGAGGCAACAGATAGTAAATCAAGTGGACCCTTCGCTTCTCAGGATCAGCTACCTGGATAGGGTTAAATAACCAGCTCATTGTCTTATTCAGACCTTGCGTTTCTACTTCTTGTATTTGCGGTTATATCACTCATTTTATTTTTCACAACTGAGAGCCAAAGTCATTTCACTTGGCTCGTCTAAATGTATTGTGATGACTTTTCCATCAGACCCACACAGTTCTGCTACGACTAGCGTACAAGGTTGTGAACTGAGCTGGAAGCAACACCAGGACCCGCAGGTATTTTATTGAACAATAACTTTTCTTTTGCGCTTTCCGTGTGAATAAAGTATCAATGTGTAACAAGTGATCCCTGAGGGGATTTCCGTGGCTTCCTGTAAGTCACTACAACAGTTTGTTTGAAGGCAGTCCTGTGGCCAAATGTTAAAGCAAAGAAGCCAATTTACATCACGCAAGGTAGTACAAAACCTTTGCGTCCTCACATCCCGGTAAGCCGCTGATAATGAAAATAATAATAATAATAATAATAATAATAATGATAATGATAATGATAATGATAATGATAATGATAATGATAATAATGATAATGATAATGATAATGATAATGATAATGATAATGATAATGATAATGATAATAATAATAATAATAATAATAATAATAATCATTATTATTATCATCATCATCATCATCATTTATTACCTGTCGAATATGTACAATTAAAACATCAGCGCCGATAACAATGCAAATTTATCGGACCTCTATTGAGACACTTACGGAAATGACATGGTCATTGAAGCTCACAATAAGAAAATACAAATATATCTGCTTTCGCTAAAGCGAAGCAAAACAAAAGAAACACAACTGAGTCACATCATATCCTGCTTTGGCATAGAGCACACTTTAAGCACGAGCATCAGGGGCTGTCCAGGGTTTAGTCGCCGCAGAGACTTTTATCTATTAATTCCAACTAGCTTTTGTGACTGCGATTTATAATGTATGTTTTGTTCTTTACCATCGTATTTGTACTCAAACTGCTTCGTTTCACGGAAGTTGCATTCAACTCAACATCTCAATTATAAACTAGTCTAAAAATTGTTTCTCAGTAAGCAATGTCGCAATTTTGTAAGGGCGCTGTAAATCCTTCAGTTAGAGTCATTGAGGAATAGGACCCGTTGGCATCGCTACTTTAGGGCAACAAATAATCACCTGACTAATAGATGTCAATTCTATGCCCGTTTTAGTATACACTGAAGGGATCCTTGCAAACGTTTTGGTAATTGGCACCTATCACATTGATATCAAAGTAACTGAACCGGAACAAAGCTGCCTTCTACCTCTGATATGCTTGTATTGAGAAAATTAACGGTCCTTCCAGGCCCTGGTCCGCACTTTGGAATACCTCCGAAGCAGCTACCCCAGTGACGGAAGAATGGCACCAAGTTTCAGGTTCGAAGTCCTTCTTTCGATGGTATTAATTTTGCCATTCAAAACAGTCAAAAAGGAATTTCAATTTCCACAGTATATGCTGCAGCATTTCACAGTGCACGTTCTCATCCATGCATTCTGCAGAAAAGCAGTGGACGTATGTCCCTGTCGTCAATAGTGTGCGTATTTAAAAGGAAGAACAACTTACCTGGACCACGACGTGCTGCAAAAAAGTAAGACAAGCATGTATTCTCCTTTTAAAAAAACAATTAGCAAGAATGGCTCCTCACTTCTTAATGTGGCCATCGATACCACACTCGGGTAACATTAATTCGGCTCATGACACATCCATTGCTTGGTACTATGAATGGTTACAATATCTTGTGAAATTTGACTTCTGGCCTCATTGTGAGATTAGGCCGCATGTACAAGTTATTGTCCCCACGAAAACAAATTTTAGGTCATAGTTTGCTTCATATGAATTTCATTTAGAAGCCATGTTCGTTGCCCTTGCCGTAGCACCGGCTGACTGCTACTGATCGCCTGTGCCATTATACGATGTTTTCTTCGATGACTAAAAACTGGAATCTTCGTTGTTCTGACTTAATCCTACATATCCCGATCCCGAGCTGTAAGAATAGTTGGTAAGCACTTACCACCAGGGCATTTCCTTGAACTACATATTTGACTTTCCGAAGTATTACAACTGCAGGGCTTGCCACCATAACGGGGAGGTATACATGTGCGCATGCGCTTCCGAACTCCATGACCGCACGAGACAAGGCATCGCGACCACTGTGACCATCCGTTACACACTCCATCTATTAGTGGATAAATACATGAAACAGTTTCAATGTAATTTCCTAAAATATTCATGGTTTGATGTCGTCATAATGCAGTACCTGTTTTTCTTCATACCATTAAGTGGAAAAAAACCACGTGTTACACCTTGAAGCCATGATCGTTAACGCCTTGTTCACTGGCCTTATGCAGAAGGTTGTGGCAATAGGATACATTCATATAAAATTGCCATCCTCCTCACTTACTGTGTTGCCTGGGCAACAGACTGATCCTTCCACCATGATCAAGGCAGATTTGTATTACATAATACATAAACATCCATGAATAACACATTTTCGAGCAAAAGAGAGCCCATTTCTAATTATTTTAGGCATCCTTTATGTTTCAAATATATGTTAATACATTTTCTTAAGATTATTGTGTGTTTGTGATGATCATTTTGTAGAGAAAGTACTTTTGACCATGCTAAATACATGGATCTGCCCTGATGCAGGTGGCTCCCTCTTTTGCTCAATAGATGTTAAAGTAGGACAGCATTTAGATATGAATACATCCTATTAACCTCGCGTGAAGCACAACCTTACATATCCATTCACGAGGGATGCATCAGATCCATGGCTCCTAAATACACGTGAGTGTGAGGATAGGGCAAACACTTTTTAATAGACATCTCAGCTTGAGCCACTATTTGTAAGTATTATTTAGCGCCCTCCCCCCTTTGGAATTTTGTTTATGCGTTGTATCTTATGACTGCCTTGCACATGAATAGAATCATATCATAACATACCCTACCCTACACTAACCTACCGTAATTCCTGTAAGTATGCATTTGCGGGGATCAACTACATATGAGATTTACAGTCATTTTTTTTTTCGAAAGTGCAATATATGTATGTATGTTTATATATATGTATATATCTATTACGTCCCTGTTCTCAGCTGTTTTACATTTCCGAACGCATATAACATTGAATGATTAAATTGTATCCTTGTTTCACACGAATATCCTGCTGGGTTGTTTTCATTTTACCAGAAACGATACGACACCGGAACCGCAGTCATTTTCACTTACTTCACTGAGCATGAGCATAATTCATCGCCATCA
Organism: Hermodice carunculata; assembly: GCA_964020975.1. NCBI lineage: Eukaryota > Metazoa > Annelida > Polychaeta > Eunicida > Amphinomidae > Hermodice > Hermodice carunculata. The sequence continues at coordinate 24,063 of CAXHWN010000489.1, forward strand.
CGGCAATACTCTTTCGGATTAGTCCTTTAGTCTACGTCAAGTAAACTGCGGTCGTACTTCAAACAACATGGTCTCGCAAGACATAAAACCTATGTTAAATGCGTTTCCATTTTCAGCTGAGCTGCATGATCATTTGTACAGAATATACAAACCTATAGCGCAGTTCTTAACACACTCTTGAATTTCAGACTTTGGGCCTCTACATGGTTTGCCGCTACAAGGTGGCTCGGCACAGACTCGTGTGCGCGTCCTGACGCCAGTGCCACAGGACACAGAGCACTGCGACCATATTGTCCATGGCTTGAATTTTCCGTCTGTAAATATAATAATTACGCTTGTTTAGCAGGCACTGGAATCATACGCAGCCCGCTGTATTCAGTTTGTGGCCCGACTTTGTCATTTGCGACCGACACGAAGCGCAGAATGCAAATGACATGCCAGCCCCCATGCCAACCCCGGGGAGGGGGGTGGAGGGGCATCCATGAACATGGTGGTATCTTTGATTTTATATGAGTTTTGTATGATTTATATCTAGATGTACCTATGCTTTCGATTCCCCAGTATTTGGGGTTGAATAAAATAATAATAATAATAATAATAATAATAATAATAATAATAATAATAATAATAATAATAATAATAATAATAATAATAATAATAATTATTATTATTATTATTATTATTATTATTATTATTATTATAGGAACCGTGGAATTAAAAAACCCTGGGTTTTTTGGACTATGTAGAATTTTGCCCCCCTATATTATTATAAGCAAGTGCGAATTTTGCCCTCCCCCCCCCCAAGCTGATAGAAACAGCGGATGAAATAGGCAAGCTTATAGCTTCGACCCCCTCCCCCCTGATTTTGAGAAAATGCATAGTATTGACCCCATGTTTTATTATGCAAATATAATAGGGACTTTTACTGTGCAGGGAGCCAAAACCCCATTAGCATAGGCACCACCGAAATGACCACCAGGGGGCCACAAATCTAATATCAAGGGCTGCGCAATGATAGCAATGGCTACAGCAACAAACAGTTTTGCTATGATTAACAATATGTATGGCATAATAATAATGATAATAGTCCTTCGTGGAAGTGAAAAGACATAAGCTTTTACATCTTATGTATTAACTATTTTCTCTTCTTGATTGCAATATTTTCAAATTACAAATGCGTTGCTGTTATTTGTTGCATCCGCATATGTTTAACACGCGTTAGAGATAATGTATTTATGGCATTGCTCCACCAGCCCAAATTCGTGGTTCGTACAGATCTGACTGAAGCCTGGTTTGCGAGATGTAGTTTTCACCAAGACGTCCATTAAGTACCAGCCATTGTTTTATAAAATTTCTTTGTTTTATGAAATAGTGCACTGTTTTATGGGTAGAAATTCTCAACATACGTATGGAAAACCTCCACAGGGTCTACTGTGCCGCCAAGGATTGATTTTAGTGGATTCTGTGCTCTTAGGAAAATATTAGGGGCAATATAAACTATTGATGTGGGATTTACTTCAGGTGTCAAAATTTTGCAAACAGTTTTTGAGAGATGTGGTCTGGAAAATGCATAACGGTGGCATTTAAAGAAAAAGTGAGAGACGTTTTCACATAGGTCATGCCAATCACAGGCGGGAGATGGGTTTATATCTATCTTGTGAAGATAAGAATTAAGCCTATAGAGTAACCAAGACAGAGTCCGGTGTGGCAAATACTAGAGACACGATTTAGGGGTTTAACTACTTTTGGGGAGGATTGGACGTTCAACCAAGCCCGCACCATGAAGGCTTGGCAGGTTTAACCTATGCCCGACGAAGGAGGGCATGGACGGCTGCTAGTGTTGTCATACGGCTTATGCCACGGAACGAACTTGATTCAGGACGATATGATACCCGTTTGAATTTGGCTCTGGAATGTCGGACTTTTTGCTTGAAATCGATTTTGTGGAACATTTTCGACAATTATAGGCCTATTGCTGTGGATATATGCGGATTTCAAGGGATTATCTGTGTGATAAACCTGTAGAAAATAGTTTTGGAATAAACTGGTGAGTTACAGCTTGTTGGTGTGTTCAGAAACGGAGAAATCATGCCAAACGTGAAGCAGGATGGTGGTCCAGATGTGAACTTCGTTTCAAACCTTTCTATGTAGGAGCTCCATGTGACCACGTTGTGGTTTTAGGCTCATCCGCCACAATCTTGTTAGCACAAATAATTGACTGCACAGATTAATACACTATATTTTATTGCAGATATGGCCCTATGTGGGTTATTGAACTCATAGATGTTCCAGGTCCAACCTCTTTATCCACTCCTTCTCCTCCACACACCCCCACCCCCGTCCAACCTCTTTACCCACTCCTCCTGCTCCACCCCCTCCCCCCCCCCCCGGCGTATATTAGCACGGAAGCTTGACTGACTGAACGCTACGAGCGCCTGTGCTTACCGGTACCGTGTGATGTATTTAAGGCACAGTCAGGCAAAATGCCCTCACTTGTGCATGGGTGGGACCGGTCTTCATTATTATTACTACTTCTCATAGCCTATCATGTAGGTATAATTATACCAATTGACATATGCCAAAGAACTCAATAGAGCAAAGTAAAAAGTTAAACACACACACACACACACACACACACACACACACACACACACACACACTAAAAAATGTTAGGTAAGCATCAGCACAAGTTAATGTTTATAAATGTTGTTTTTATAAATAGGGTAAGGGTTACAGCAGTGGTTCGATAAGTCACGTCATGCAACAGGAGGTGTGATTGCAGGACAAGCACAAAGTCAAAGAATGAATGATAGTCAGCAGAGATAGGGATGACACTGAGAAGTCAGTGACGACCATGCCTGTTCAGCGACGCAGGTCTTACACTTTCCACGCGAACTTGTGAAAATTGTCGAGATCGCTGGCTTCAAAGATATGCACTACTTCATCAACATCATCAGTGTTACCCCATGCACCATCCAACCTTGGTATAGCAAGATTTAATGCTGTCCTCTTGTCTCAAGGAGTGAGCTCTATATATTATATTGGACCGTTTTTAGTCAAATCCTCAGATATAAATATATTTTCGTGTCGTCTTCTGTCTTGCTCTGTAAAACGTAAATTTGACAGTGAGAGCTCTGGGCAAAGATACAGAACTGTTGGGTTTTCCAACTCTGTGTGAGCGATCAATGTCATTTAGCGTAAGAACTACCCCCCCCCCCCCCAATTTTTCCGTACTTTTTAATACCAGCTTCTCAGTTTTCTCATCCTTGGAATTGTTTTCTTTATTCCATATCCGTAGACAATTACGCTCAATGTACTGTTCAGCAGAATCATAATAACATCATAATCTACACAGCAGAAGAAAGTAAAGAAACAAACTCAGAGCTCAAGAAAGCAGATGAATATTTTTGATGAACTGTGCAAACATGCCTGAAGTGTAGAGACACTGGAACCACTTAACGTATTTAGACCGGGCAATAAGAATACAAAACAAAGAATCAGAGGGGTACGCGATGTATCTTCAAAGTAAGGGGTTCCCTTGGAACTTGAAAATAGTAAAGATAAGAAAGATGTAAATAAAAAAGTTGAACTATAAAGTTACTCACAATAAGTTCTTACAGAAACTGAAATTCAAGAACTCGTAACTAGGATAAATGAAGAGAGACCAGATATAATGGCTATGTCTGAAGTGAAACCAAGAAATTACAAAAGGACCTTCAATATCATAGAGTACCATTTAGAGGAGTATGTCATGGAAGAAAGGAATATGGATAAGGACCGTAGTAGAGGGATGCTAATATTTGTGCGTAAGCCTGTAAATTATAACGACTTGCACAAAATAGTCGACATCATATCAATGGGAGCATTGGCACTAGAAGTCAAATTAAATCAAAAAGACAAATTACTTTTCAATGAAAAATAATAGTCTTGGTTTGAGATTACCAGGGGAGTGCCACAAGGTAGTGTTTTGACCACTGTGCTCTTTGTTATCTTCATAAGTGACCTGCTTGAAGGCGCAAACTGTGGAACAGAAATTCATGCTAATGGCACACAATTATGTTGGAAATTAAAGTCAACGTGGTCAACACAATAGAGATCTTACAAAATCTCGATAAGTCAGTCGATCGATCAATGTAGGTAGAACTTTTATGCAAATGAAGGGAGAATTTGTTTATTGTACTGTCAGTATATATGAACATGTGCCATGAAAATACATCGATATCAAATGTGTTAGGTTATGGATGTAGGCCTATTTGCGTATAAATGGTAAACAGGACACTATCTATTTGTTTCACATGAAGTGAAAATTCGCGTACGATTTCATGACAAGAAAACATGCCGTATGGCAAGTGATGCAGAACATGACGGGTCGCACAAGCGCAACGACGTCCTTGCATGGGGGACAGAAATTAAGCTAGTCTGAATCCCGGACCTATGAAAATGAAATGTCCATGAAGATAATAAGGTTTTCCTAAAACATAACCACAGACACAGGCCGGCAATCTTGACAGATATTGAACAACTGACCACGTGCACCGTAGTCATATAAGTCTTCATGGATCATGTACAGCGTCAACAGCGTCGACTGCCGAGGTCCCGTAGCCTGATTGACTACAGGGAGATAACGACCAGCCATAGCCAGTCGACGACTGAAGTCAGTCAGGTTACCCGACCTCGGAAGTTGCCGCTGTACATGATCCGTGAAGTCTTTTATGGCAACAGTGTACGTGGTCAGTTATTCAAAGCAGGGACTTATATATACTGTCAGAAAATAAAAAGTAAACAGGAATACCATGTTAAGCAAATGCCAGTGTTTACTTTTTATTTTCCGACAGTATACTATGTAAATCCCTGTCTAAAGGTAGATAACAGTAGAAAAAAAGTCATATCAAATGTGTGATCCGACATGATTAGATGTTCTATGAAAAAAAAATCGTAATGTATACATGTCAAAAAAGGATACCATTTCCCTTTATTATCTGATGAAATCAACGAACTTGAACACAAATATAACAAGGTATTCGAGACCACATTTATACCGGTGGGATAAATCGGTAATGCGACAGGATGTTTTGAATAACTAACCACGTACACTGTTGCCATAAAAGACTTCACGAATCATGTACAGCGGCAACTTCCGAGGTCGGGTAACCTGACTGACTTCAGTCGTCGACTGGCTATGGCTGGTCGTTATCTCCCTGTAGTCAATCAGGCTACGGAACCTCGGCAGTCGACGCTGTCGACGCTGTACATGATCAATGAAGACTTTTATGACTACGGTGCTCGTGGTCAGTTGTTCAAAATCCGTCAAGATTGCCGGCCTGTGTCTGTGGTTATGTTTTAGGAAAACCTTATTATCTTCATGGACATTTCATTTTCATAGGTCCGGGATTCAGACTAGCTTAATTTCTGTCTCCCATACCCGATTGAAAGTCGTCTATGCAAGGACGTCGTTGCGCTTGTGCGACCCGCCGTGTTCTGCATCACTTGCCATACGGCATGTTTTCTTGTCATGAAATCGTACGCGAATTATCACTTCATATGAAACGAATAGATAGTGTCCTGTATACCATTTATACGCAAATATATCCATAATCTAACACATTTGATGTCGATGTATTTTCATGGCACATGTTCATATATACTGACAGTACAATTAACAAATTCTCCCTTCATTTACATAAAAGTTCTACCTATATTGATAGATCGACTGACTTGTCGAGATTTTGTAAGATCTCTAATAGGAGATCTCTCTGGAATACAAAGGAACATTAGTACTATATCCCAATGCAGTTGACCTACAATCACTTTTCTACCCGGAAAAATATTATATACTATATATTGGGAGAAAGCACCCTGCATACAAATACACCATGAGTATAGGACAAGATGTATTAGTTTTCAAAGAGACAGAATCTGGAAAAAGATCTCGCAGATTGCATCGACAAGGATTTCAAGCTCAATAAGCGATGTGAAAATATTGCAATACTGTAGCTGCGGGAAAAAAATAGTGCTAGTAGTGAGAAGAGCAATTGATCATATTGGCAGGGTTGTGTTTAAATATCTCTACAAACGTATTATTAGACCAAAATTGAAAGATGTTAATTTTGTCAGTCTTATCGGAACTAGGGAAGCAGACTCTCTCGAAGGAAGGTCAAGACGAGCCACCTAAAATGTAGTAGGTATGAGTGACCCAGGATACGAGAAAAGACTGAAATAAATGCAATTAGCAACACAGTTTTCAGATGCTAATATATATATATATACAAGGGCAATATGATACTTGCTGGGAAGATAATCATGGTACCTCTTAAACGGCAAACAATAGCACTAAGACGCCGATATAACATTAACAAAATGAGAAATAGTAATAAAGTAAAATGTCACTTTGTCCATACGTGTGAAGTGAAGCTATAGACATTCCGTCAGCAAATCCTTAAAAATGGATCGGGCAAGTTCTGGCCAAATGATCCGCATGATATAAAGCACCCATGGGTATTTTCATTTTACGGCCCTTACATATCCAGAAGCGTTGTGTAGGCAGAAACTGCCTTCACAGCCAGACCCACCACCGCACTTGTCGTCGTCGTCGTCGTCGTCGTCGTCGTCATCATCATCATCCACTTCCACTCTCAAGCTGCTTACCATTGTCAACCAGTTCTCGTTGACTTCTTTCAATCGTGTTGGTAGGTTGGAGAACCATTCTGAATTTTGTCTATCACAAAGGACATGTGGGTTAAGTTGAACTGAAACATATTCTCTTAAACTGACATTATCTTAAACAGCCCACCGTATTTGACTAAATGACGAGTCAGTCATAATGCTCTCTCCATCCAAGAAACGACGACTTAAGAATTCTGTATATGGCATAAGATGTAATTGCAGATATGCACTTATAACAGCAAGAAGCCACGTAAGAAAATTGTGTCACTTAGACATTTCAAACTGTCAAACCTTCAAATATTGGCCATGGAAGGCATTTGTTCTGTTGGTTTAAACATATTTTTATTTCGCAACAAACTCATTGAAGTACATTTGATAGCAATGTCGCGATTGAGAAAGAGGGCTCGGCCCTATATGAATCTCTCTCGCAGAAGGAAGACGCAAGAACAGGACGGAACCAAACACACAGTAACGTAAACAAGAAGACGAAACTATGACGAGACAGACAGAACATTACAGTTCTCCATGTACTGTAACAGGATTGTCGTGTTCCATACCAATAACCCAGATAAATGATATGATAACCATGCCCTGTTGTGAGGAGGGTATTTGTTCTGTTATGGAAAAAAGGCGAGTATCTGTTGATTCCTAATTGCAAATAGACGAGGCAACGCCGAACTATGTCTGTCTGCCGATGCCTCATGCGTAAAAGCTTGCAACTTGTACGCAGGAGTGTTTTGACTTTTTTATTTTACCCCCTTTCTTTGTTTAGTTGCCAGTCATAAAAGTATTATTGATAAAACACATAAATCAACATGATCATCAATACGTGAAAATATTGACAAACATTAGAACATAACTTAAAAACATGTGGCGCAATAGCACATAAGTTAAGCCACAATTGTTTGTGAAAAATTTGGTACAAAATAATATATTATGACTTAAACTGACATCAGTGCACAAAATCAACAGACTGACAAAAAAGTACCACAGAATCATATTAAATGCACAAATGGTGAGGCGCAAGAAGTAATACTGCGCAACTCAAGTTCAAAATAAGTGCAAAATAAACATTCAATACAAATAAATACTTGCATGAAAAATAATATATATATCGTTTATAAACAGTAGTGTATTTGGACCAGCAGCCGGATAACACAAAGGAAGCCAGATTAGTTTTGCTTATTTCCAGCGGGGTCCTTCACACACCCAAATTTGCCTACACTGATCACTAGCCACCGATTCGAAGCCACTGATTTTTAACCACTGGGAAGAGAAGAGGCCGTAGGAGAGGGCCCCCAAAGGCAAGGAAACCAATTCTAACCGGGCTCAAATCCCCTTGTCACCACCCAGACAATGTGTTGGTAAACATGGTTAAAGTGTCAGGAACACCGCAAAAGTTCAATGTCCAGCATTTGTGGTCACCGACAGTAGTACCGCTTAAGCGAAACATCAAATTTTCGGTAGGTTCGTAAGACTTAACAGTAGGTTGGCAATATCAAACAATACAGTCGGAAGATATATACTAAAATATAACTTAAGCATCTGATGTTAAGGAATGTGACAACAGTGTGCTCATTTACTAACAATGGGTAAATTAAATGTTAATATAGCGATAGGAAATGCAAGTATACATGTATCTGTGTGTGTGTGTGTGTGTTTGTGTGTGTGTGTATGTGTGTGTGTGTGTGTGTGAGAGAGACTGCTGAATAATGACATGTATATCTGATCATTCGATTTTACCAGTCAAAACACTTCAACATGGAAGTATTGTCTACATGGCAAACATAAAATCGTTTTTTCCTAATGACAACAAAGGTAAACTAGTAGGATGCTTAACCGACAAAACGGTTGTCTTGACATTCTGTGCCAGATTTTTTTCTTCTTCCTTTTTTTTTCATATCTTTTTCAGTAAATTCAGTACGATTAACATGTGCTTCACATGCTGCTTTCTACCCAGGTATATTTGATGTAATATTCATCACACGTGACATCCCCCCCCCCCAAAAAAAAAAAAAAAAAAAACAAACCTCCGAGACAAAAACACGGGCTACTGTCGACAACAAATGATACTTACATGATTGTGCCTGTTGGCGGATAACCAGGGTCAGGATGAATGCTATTTGCAAAATATGCATGTTCAGCGCCATCTCATGACAAAACGCCCAAGAAATACACGTGAGTTGCTTCAGCAGTGATACGTTTTCAGTACTTTCACTTTTTTTTTTGCATTTGTTGAAATAACGGATTTGTCAGGCACACGTAATTTGCATCTCATCACTCTTGACCTATCAAGGGTACGCAGGGGCACACAACCCAATTACCATCCGCTTCTCTGTCAACATAGACTTTGGAGAACATCTTTGAGGTGTCTTTTTGTTATCAATTTAGATATAAATTAGAAGAAAGCCTCCTGGGACGATATATTTCTTGTGGCCTTGGTATCAGAAAACTAAAACACACACGACGATTATATTCATTTGTATCACAATAAACACCATGCTACGTTTCATATTTAACATCTTTCAGTTCAAGTGCAACCGTCCAACAAAAAAGAACTGCCCGTTTTTTCTGTTTCTGATGATGTTTTTTCTTACACAGTCGATCTCAATGTGACTTACGATGGACGCCAGCTTTGCTTGGCGTGAAGACAGTCAACAAATGAAACAACTTCGTCTTTACACTTTACGTGCTATTGAATTTCAAATAACGTGTCACAAGAAAGTTATTGCCTCTACTTTGTAAACTATCTGGGAGTTAACGTTACATGTTGGCAATTGATTTCCTTTCAAATGACCCGGATCCCGACAAATCGTCAGATGGAGGCAAGGCGGACCTGACACGGTTTTTCCATTTCGAATGATGATTAAAGTAAAACAATTTAGTACCCGGGTTAATAATTTAACTCTTCCAGTGTCACACCAAAGTTGAATTGTTCTGAATTTTACTAAGGGTGCCATATTCATGTTTCGTGTAAAAAGAGCTTTCATCAAAGCATAAACGTGCGCGAAGTTACAAAGAATATAATGGTCCAAGTCAACATCTTTTCTCGGCGCCGGCGCATTGCGCTCAAAGGGCACCGAGGAAAGCTGTTGACTGAACAAACTGACAAAATGTGATACTGAAAGGGTTAAAACATATGACTTGGACTGAAATCACTCTATTGTTGTCACAAACTTCAACGACGACATCAGCACCGTCAACTCTTCTTTGTGCTTTGAATCAAATTAAAGGGCAAAACACAATTCCCATATTCGGCAAGACCTGTCCTTGTAGACACCTCTATAATGTGGACACCTGTAAATGTGGACACCTGTAAATGTGGACAGTTATGTACAGGCCCGAAAGGTCAATTTTCTTGTTAAAAACACCTGTCTATTGTGGGAAAACTACTAACTGTGGATACTTTTTGCCAGTCCCAGAGGTGTCCACAATGAGCAGGTTTCACTGCAGTTTGACGTTTCTTCTGAACACGATGATAAGTATAAGTATTCATTTTTTTATGACAGGTAACTTGTAATACAAATTAAAGGTTGAGAAGAGTAGCTCGTACATCTGAAGAAAGCAGTGGCTTTGGTGTCCAAAGGAATATCTTTAGGTGAAGCTTTGTCTATTTTACGACCTTCATGATAGAAGAAGCATCGTATATATACAAAACATAAATTTCCAATGCTGCCGCCTGGTGTTCTAACCTGTCTGTGTGGAGTCGTAAATAACATCTCCCCAAAGAGGTTTTTTAAACATTGTATTCCTCAGATTTGTCCTCAAATAATTAAAAGACACATATGAATACATTTTCTTATAATTTTGCACATACCTGGCTGAAAGCATGAATCAAACTTCACAGAAATGTCATAGAGGCCTATGTTCATCTTTGATGTAATCATGTAGATCTGCTTGTAGATTGCGTTCAGATTTGGGACCTATTACATGTTGTGCCGTACGTATCAAACTAAATATGTCGGCACGAAATTGACATTGGAACGTTGCCTGCAACATGAAGTCTTCGAAAGGGTTTCGTGTTCAACTTGTGGAGGCACATTACAAACTGTAATGTTCGAAGTCAAACGTTTATGAGAAGATGAGGATTAAATTCAATGTGACAATTTGAAGAAGAAAAAAAAAGAAGAAGAAGAAAATCTTAGTCTCAGCCTGGCTGCACTAGTTTCCAACAGTATGGTTAGCTTACTATAACATGCAAAGGAGACATTTTTTCCAAGAAACTTGACGTTTGTTTCTGTACACTCCTACTTCTAAATGGATTTTGTTTCTTATAGAAAATCTTGTTTTTGGGGGAGGGGGGGGGGCGAGATACTCCTTCTCCTACTGCAAGCTGCATGGAGGCCTCCTGACATAAAAGATAACGTGTGCTTTTGGGGAAAAAACCACGCCGTTCGTCGCCTATGACCTTCTTCTCTCTGCACAGTTTACAAATAAAAATATATGTTCAGTAATTGTATGGAATATTTATTATGTTTTGGCATATATAATTGGTCTTACGATGTTGTTCAGTGATGTAATCCGAAGTTATGGTCTTATGTTTTTGATGTTTAACGTGAGAACGAAAGTTAATCGCTGCATTTCCTGGTAATTCGTAGAAAAAAAGAAGAAACGTTAATGAAGCAAAAGTTTCGACACGGGCAAAATGTGAATTGTTCTAAATGAGTTATATATATATATATATATATATATATATATATATATATATATATATATATATATATATATATATATATATATATATATATATATATATATATATATATAATGGTGAAAGGTTATTGTACGCTGATTTTTCTTCTTCTAGATAAGTTACATTTATGAACTTGATGACCAGAAAATGTTGTTATTGTCCGGAGGTTTTTCCGACCAATGAGGTCCTAAAAGCATTTACACTTGCGATCACTTGCGTGCTGACCCAAACTATTTGGTCTCTCTGTTCCAGTTACGCTAGATGGGGAATGTGTCGATCTTTATCATTTGATACATAAGTAACCAGCAACAGTTTGTCTATGCAATTTCAAAATAATTGGGCTAAGTGGTTTTGGTGAACATTACTTTCTGAAATTTTGCCAAAAACTTAAATCCAAAAATCTCTGGAGTGCAACCAGTTGAAGAAATTCAGTATAGACCCACCAAAAGTATACTCTCGCTGGGTTTTAAGCGGATCTGACCGACGAATAGGAGAAGCAGAAATGCAAATTTCCAAAATTGCCATTCCCATTTGTCTTTCATCATATTCAATGTGCGCGTTAATCTATGAGTACACGAATTGAAAATTTGTCATAAATTACGAATGCAGAACATATTTCATCACTTAGTGAACAATTTTGTACTGCCCTTCCACACGGTATATTACCACCAATTGGTAAATAATAATAATATTATATAATAATAATAAAATTATAATAAAAAGTCAGAATTACTGGAGCGTGACTACAATATTAACGTATTGACTTATGATAAATGTCACTGTTGTGACTGATAATAAAGATATTTTCACTTAATTAATTCGTCTGAGAGCGATCATAGCATCGAGCTAAAACGAGTGAGGCCGCGAAGCGAGTCATTTTTCGTAAAGTTTGCCATACGAAAAACGACTCGCGAGGCCGCTTCGCGGCCTCGATCGTTTTAGCTCGACGCTATGAACGCCCTCAGACGAGTTAATAAAGTAAAAATAACTTTATTATCAGTTACAACAATGACATTTATCATAAGTCAATACATTGATATGTTACACTGAAAACTACCTAAGAAACTTCAGAAAGTCTATAGGTGCACCTGTTCAAGCCAATTTACTGCAATCGGCCTATATTTTTAAACATTTTTTGTGTGTGTATTTTTTTTGTATTCTTGTCATATTAAAACTAAACATGGCTTTTTTGGCCCCATGGACCTTTGAATGTACGTTTTGTACTCTTGGATACAGACGAACTTTAAATTTATGATTGAGCTGAACATACCAAGCAACATTGCCTTTGGTAGGAATTGACTTGGATTTGTTTCATTAGGACCACGTTGTGGATATGGTAATGGTACTCTCTTATTTGGGGGATTAATATTAATATAGTAATTATTATTGTTATGGAACCCAACGCAGTGTATGATTGCAATAATAAAGCAAGCAATCTGGGTGTTATATATGTGGTTGACCACATTCAAGAGGTGATCTTAAGGACCACTGCTTTAGTGTAGCCACTAGTCTGTGGGGGACAACGGCTTCGCAGATGAATTCTGCGTTTTAAGATAGGCCTATATGTTTCATTTCACTGTATCGTATAGAAGGGGCGTAGGCGGTTCCCTGGCAACGCTTTGCGGGAACTTAATTTACAGTTTTATGTTTTACAGCAAAAGAAAATATTCCTTCCATTTTCAAATTACGGGTTAATTAAATTATCATATTACACTTTAAGAGCAATCAGATGATGGTTTACATTTTTGCGCTAAATTCTGAGACACTTTTACATTTTACGAGAAAACAATTTTGCCAAATTACGTTAACATTAAAATATATACTTTACGTCTTTCGACAAATCATCGGTGCAATTTACAATTTTCGCGAAATGCAACGAGGCATTTACGCCCTCACGAAAATACCCTTACACCTTCTCTGTATACTTTTGTTGTTTATATTTTGTTGCTATTGAATTTGGGTTAATCATACTTTCATATCGATGTATTGATTTCCTCCACTATTGGAGTTAAATGTGATAATAATAATAATAATAATAATAATAATAATAATAATAATAATTATTATTATTATTATTATTATTATTATTATTATTATTATTATCATTATTATTATTATTATTAATAATAATAATTTTATTATTATTATTATATGGCAGTGTATCATGGCAATAATGAAGCAAGCAATGTGAGAGTTTCGTATGTGGTTCAAACATGTACAAAAGTCTGCTTACTGTGGCCGAAATTAAAATAGCATATCTAAAATACGTCGTAGTTTTTACTTACAAGGGCTAATCCCGGCTAATGTTATCTCAGGCACACTTCCACAAGTCAGGTTTTTGAAGCTCAAAATAAAGGTCCGTAGCTTTGAAAACATGTAAAGCACTTGTCACAGTATAGTTTCAATAGCTGTTTTCAAAAAGACTGGAAATTCAGGTTTACCACAAGTAAAGGATACTATTTGGTGGCCATTTTGAAATATGGAAATTGAAGATTGACCAAAACTACAATTTACTTTAATTTGGACGGGCATGATATGAATGTTTGTATGAAAATTACAGAAAGGAGTAAACTTTTAACATGTTTATATCACTTTTCAGTCTGCAATATGGGAATTTGGTGGTTTGAATTACGTAATTTTGAACCATTTAAGGGTAAAGTCAAAATTGGTATTCACCCAGGTGGTGATCTGGGGACTATAAAGGACACTTCCTGGCGGTAGCTTTAGCTGTAACATGCAAATGCCTTCTACCTAATTTTAAGCAATCTTTCATAAAGCTGGCTGGCTGACATACAATGACGGAATGAAACACATTGCAATTTTGAGCAGTTTACCTTAAGGGTAATGGATAGCAAAGGACGTCTCTTCATCTGATGTAGTATGTATGGCGGACTGGTAATCTAAGGAACATATAAAAGAAAGCGGGTAACTAGTTTTCACTCTATCGAAAAAAACATTTTAGAGCTTTTGGATGCAACAGACCCAGAACTTAAAGTCGCGTGTGTCTCTTGTACGAAGGCTCAGAACAGACATAGGAACTGTCGCCGGTTATAAAACGAATTCTCTATTTCTATATTTTATTTTTTGATGCAAAAACAGGAATGACCCTACAGGTGGCTTCCCCAATCAAATTAGCCAGAGAAGGCAGCAAAAGGTAAAATGTCTGATGGCAATGACCAGCAATGTAGAATTTTATTTGTGTCTTTTTGCCCAGAACCACTTCCTAGTAGTCAATATCCTATTCCGCAGTTCGAACTCTTTACTCTCCATAAGCTAACCTGTCCCTGTCTAACCTGTATATATATGGAATTACTATTGTCTATATTGCCCACGTTCCTCTGTAAAATTTTGACATAGGCTGTATCAGCCCAAATAAATTAAAAGGGTCTTCAGCGGGTAACTACTCAACATGTTTCGGAGTCTTTACCCGTACATGTCTCTCTGAGTAGCGGCTCCTTGCCTAAGCTAAATATTCAGCAAAGACAACCCACATGATAAATAAATATGAACGTGGCAATTGATGAATTAGCTAAATATGTGAAGTTTTGCTTGTAAATGCAGAGCTTCATATCAAAGAAGAATGTCTGTCAAACAAACCATAATTACCAAATTTTCATAGTACAGGTTCAGATAAGAACAATTTGACTTACCCCTGAACCAAAATGTACCCTTTCTAGCTGGACAGCTTTTCCTAGTTAAACCATCCGCCAATGTTTAACTGAAGTGGAAACAAGCTGGGGCATTATATTCAGTCCCAGTGATTGTAAAATAAACAGTTGCAGCTAGACCACCTGTACAAACCAAGGAAAATCCTAACAAGGACTGCAACAATGTACATCCTGTACCAGAGATGTACAACAAACTCCATGATGACACCTACTCCTCAAACAATTAAGCTCTATTTAACTCCCAACCTTGAGTCAATGTATCAACTTAATGTGTCAGGTTTGTGACACTTGAGAAATTACTGTCAATTTTGAGTAATTTTTTTAATAGTGAGTAAATGTGCATTTAGGCATGTCAGAAAAGAATGAAAGTCATTAGCATTTATCCCAAAAACATGCTATCAAAACAATTTTTATTAACAGGATTTTAAGTACAATTAGGCAAACTTGCAACTGTCGTAGGCCGATTCTTGCTACCTGTAGCCCTTGGGGGTTTACCTAACAGAAAACATGTAAGCCTAAAATGTCTGATAGTGAATATTAAAACAGAAAGATGCCAAAAGATAAAGTTAAGTAGCAAAACAGACAAGTCTAAAAACTGTAGATTATTGCGGCCAAACTTTCTAATAATCTTTGGATGTTAACAGTAGAATTATAGGGCAGGTCAGAAAAGAATGGAAGTCTTTTGTATTTATGTCAAGAGAATGTAATGAAAATATTAACCAGATATCAAGTACAATTAGGCAAGCTTGCAACTGTCGTAGGCCGCTTCTTGCTACCTGTAGCCCTTGGGGGTTTACCTAACAGAAAACAAGCTAGCCTAAAATGTCCGAAAGGTGAACGTTTAAACATAAGAGTGTCAAAAGATAAAATTGAGTAGCAAAACAGGCAAGTCTAAAATCTCTAAAATTATTGAAGCCAAACTTTCTAACCATCTCGGGATATTTACAGCAAAATTTGTAGAAATATTTGATCAAAAGTACACCTTTGAATCCTCTTGACTCAAGTTTATTGTAAATAAATTTGGTTCTTGATGCAAAGTCCTGAAATTTAGAACAAATACGACCAAATCTCAAAATTTGTGACAAAAATGTATTATATCCAATAGTATCCGAAATATTACTGTCCGGGAAAGGATAATTAACTACTTCAAAGTTAAACTCATCTATTTTGTGATAGACTTTAATACAAAACCTGTCATTAGTGACCTGAATATCCAAGCCCAAAAACACATTTCTGAAACCATCTGAATTGTTACCCTCCAAAGGGATATCTTTTGGGTGAATTTCTTCAGCAATTTCACTGAAATTTTGTACATTTACACAAGCAATGTCATCAATATATCTTGCGTTGTTTGATAATTTTGTAGCCATTTGAAAGTCCTTTTTCATCAATTTATTCATATACTTAAATTCAAGCCAGGGTAAATATAAATCTGCCAATAAAGGGGAGCAGTTGCTACCCATTGGAATGCCTTTTATTTGTTGAAAAACCAGTGGTCCGCATTGAACAAAACTATTATCCAAGAGAAATTTTATAGCATCTATCAAAGTTTCAACAGTGTAAGATGTAACGTTACTTTTTGAATATTTATTGTGTGACCAATATGCTTTCTTTGTATATGAATTAATATTTATGTATGGTTTACCATTATGTTTAAACATTTTGCTAATTAATTCTGAAAGTGAACTTTTGACTTCATCTATGGGTAGATTTGTGTACAGAGTAGAAAAGTCAAAACATTTGATATTTTTTGCCTTTACATCTTTGATTTTAGATACAAACTCGGAAGAATTGTTAATACTCCAAAAACAATTTATTTCACAGTTTCTAGAAATTGCATTACAGTATTTACGAAAATGATTCCTGATTGCAGTCAAACACAATGTTACTTCTTTTGATAATTGCTTTGTGGTA
>CAXHWN010000490.1:0-35000 GCA_964020975.1 Hermodice carunculata
GAGACACTGTTTTGCAGAAGAAGTCGAAAAAAGCGAAAACGAAAAAAAAAAAAAAAAAAGAAAATCGAAGCTATTGAACAACTTACGGTCTGGGAGTCTCCAGAAGTGACCCTATGTAATTTCAAAGCATTTGGCCAAGCGGTTTCGGAGAAGATTTTGTTAAGATCCCCCCCCCCCCCAAAAAAAAAAATGAACAAAAAAATCATAAAAAATTTACAAAAAATCACTGAACCGTGACCATTTGAACAAACTTGGTAGAAACTAACCCGAGCCATATTCACACCAAGTTAAAAGTGGATCTGGCTCACGGTTTTGGAGAAGTCGAAAATGTGAATTGTTGACGGACGACAGACGACGGACGGATAGATAAGCTCAGCTGACTGACAAGTCAGCTCAGCTAAAAATGGTGATAAAGGTGTTGGTCTGGCTACCTTAGACTTCCAAACTTCCATTTGCGTGCTTGAATCCTGAATGTTCTGACATGAGCGCTACTTGTTTATTCGTATTATTGGTGTAGTTTCTCTGCCATTGTTGAAATTGTTGTCTGCCTTTATTTCACATGATATTCATTATTGGTGTTGTAAATACGACATCATATCAATCGTAGTAATGCGCAAAATATGTGTTGCCTAACGGATATTCAGCCCTTGCTGTTATAATTCTATCGTGATGATCCAGTTAACGGGTCTTTAAGGGTTGGAAGGAATTACCATTGTACTGGTTTTCAAACTACGATACTGACAAATCAGTGCATCCTACAACTGTTAAGTTAAATTTACTAAAACACTATTGAAATGTTGAAAGAAATGTGCGCATTGAAATATCAACGTCATGTTAAATCTAGTGTAAGGTTTGTAATTTCTGTGCGAGTTTGCAAATAATTACACCCAGCAAACTTAAAGCGAATCACTTGGAATAGATATACCTTGTAAATGTAACTTACATCACAGTCAAGTTGGTTTCAAAAAAATTGTGTCTCCTGCATTTTAGGTTGGGAAGTTGAAATAGCTTTAAAGATTGTTGGTCACGCACTCATACATCGCCATGTTCTCTGCGACCTTGAAAACAGTTTTCCTTGAATCTGTTTTACTCAGAAACGTAAATGGCTAGACTCCGTCACATGTCCACATCTGGTGTCAACTGGTAATCCTTCATCGTACATGGTAAACTATACAAGAATATATCCACTTGGCATTTCAATGTATCGTAGGTATTTTGCAGTTGTCACTTCTAATTAGGGACGTGCAACAATGTAGATAAAAAGTGATAGGCTTGCACGCAACACACCGGGTTCATTCGATTTTCTGTAACGTTATAAGGTGTTATGTTGTATATCGGCTACCATCATTCAGGTACTGTTTCCTGACTCTGGCAGTGCACGGACTAGAGTTGTCTTGCTGGAAGACTAAATGCAAATGTCGCTGTGTCTGCATAACACTGGCTTCTGGGGGAAGTATTCACTACGATCATATCAGGACCTTGCAATTGCGTGATTGCTGCCGATATAATTATGCTACCCCCCCCCCCCCCCCCCACACACACACACTTTTTTCGGTCATGCTGGACAGTGTCTCGTTCTGCAAATGTCTCTGATGGCATTTGGCATACCCTTATACTACCATCGTCAAAATACCGACATAATCTGGACTCATCACCATATGGCATTTCCCGAAAGTGACATAGATAGCCATAAATCACACAATGCTCGAAGCGGCAAAACATGACTCAACAAAACATACTTAAGAGGCAAAAAAGATGTATTTATTTCGTCAGTGTGAACAGTACGGGTAATAACTCAGCCACGGAAGCACGTGCAGCTGTAAATGGTCAACATAACTAAACCAGGGGAGATACAAAAAAAATCTCTTAGACACGTCCAGAACTATGGGCAAAACGTTGTCGAAAACGAACTCAAAGTTACCGGTCTCTGAAGTCACGCAATGCCTATAACTACTCCAGTGTTGTCACAATTTATGTCAAAAATACTATTCTGTTTGATGTTGAGTTTATACGTATTATGGATGCCAAAATAGTGTGAATCATTTAAAAAATCAATTTTCAATTGTCTTGTAGCTGATATAGTATATATATATATATATATATATATATATATATATATATATATATATATATATATATATATATATATACTGATTTATATGTACACATATTTTTCTTTCATATTCCAGATGTTTAATGGCATTGCTGTACATGCTGAGCGTTTAGTCGAAGTAACTTTAGACAGGCGCAAAGGTATTCACAAGCCCCTTTCTAGAGATTTCGTGTGGAACAAACTCAATCCTGCAGCTTTAAAGATGCACATCGACTGTTTGCATGCAACATGTAGCCGATTTCTTATGTAAAAGGAATGGCACTGGCAGTTTCACTGATACTTGCGAAATTTGGAATGATTTTAATAGTCTGATATGCAGAGCAGGGGGGCATTAATTGACAATGCGATTAACATGGAAAAAGTAGTAAAACCTCACTGCAATATGCCGACAGACATTGTAGATGTTGTATTGAGTTATCACGGCTATTGCAAAGCTATTGTTTGAAAACCTAGCAAATTATCCTGTGTAAAAAGCTATTATGATACAATAAAATCATTCAAAATTCTACGTACAAGCAAGAAACAAAACAAAAAACAAAAAACCAAAAAAAAAAAAAAAAAAAAAAAGAAACCCGAACCCGACCCCCCCCCCAAAAAAAAAATTAACAGAAAATAAAAACAAATTAAAATAAAAATAAAAAAGGAGAGAGACAGAGAGAGAGAGACACAGAGAGAGAGAGAGACAGAGACAGAGAGAGAGAGAGACAGAGACAGAGACAGAGACAGACAGACAGAGAGAGAGAGAGAGAGAGAGAGTGTATGTGTGTGCGTGTGTGTGTGAGAGAGAGAGGGGGGGAGTGAGAGAATTTAGAAATAACAGAATTAGTAAATGAATTGTGTATTGAGAACTCTGTTTGCTAAGCGCACGGACAAATGGGGAATTTCGATTATTTTTCATTCAAGATAGAGATATCAACCTCTTCATAGTCTCTATTTTAAAGGCCATAGGAAAACTGAATCTGCATGCATCTGAAATAAGGGGAGCTTATACTATATTTTCATCTTAAATCCTAGCATTTTGGCTCAAAAGGGGGGGGGGGGGAGAAAAAGAAAAACACTTCGCACATAACTTGTCCAAATATATATTTATGCTAACTTGCAGACACATTATACAGTAGATTGGTGTCAAATGGTAGCCGTACCTAGTGTAGGGTCTCCAGATGCGTAATTCTGAAAATATACGTCTATAAGTGCGAGCAGTGTAATAAACCTCCAATCCCCAATCTAAAGCCACCAGTGAAATGGGTACATTATATGTAACTATTAACGTTTTCCCTGTCATTGACGAGATTTTCTGAGACCTATACGTCTACATATGCAAACACTGTGGTTAACCCATAAACCCCAATCTAATAACGGTAATGTAACGACCTCTTCATATATATATATATATCAATATGATAACATTTTCCCTATCATTGAGGAGATTTACCGGTAATCAGTGTTTCCGCTTTTTTTTATGATGGACAATGCACTTGGCAATCCCAGGCTCATATAAAACGAGCAAGAGTTGAGTGCTGCTAACTACATTAGCCAATAAAAAGGCCCCGTATTGCAACTGGCTGCATTTTTTGCTTTCTATGTCATTTTTCAAGATTTGCCAGACATCCACTGTAGCAAAAATTGCGATTTTCAAAATTGTGTGTAAACAAATGGCTTTAGTTGGAATGAATAGATAATGGTTAAAACTAGACGTTTTTAATATTTCACTCTCACATGTGTTGATGATTTTTTATGATTCAAGTGAGTTGTTTTAGTCAAATGTTAGGGAAACAGCCGCCATTAAACACGTCATGTCTAGGTTAAGGAACTTAAGGCTGTTAAACATGCTTGATGGTTTTCCCGTTGATGACCCAAACACAAATTTCATTGACGGTTAAAGCCCCAAATTTTCCAAATTAGGAATTGGGCGTGACAATATTGACTAAAGTTAGGTGTAGGTATACACAGTGACTGGAAGAAAAATGAAGAATAGAGAGATTGAACAACGGTATTTTGTGAATAGAATCATAGGCAAGGTTCTACTTTTTGTATAATTGACGCCATGAACATGCTTATATCTCTCTGCAATTGGAAGAGCAAGGAACAACACCGTTTTGAAATCAGGTCAATGTAGCTGCCATCATCACAGCAGACGATATGACACTAAATGTGCAAAATTGCGCCCAATTTATGTTCCCAATTCGTGGAAAAACCCTAATTTAAGAGTGACACGTGTTGATACCTAGTAACGTACTCTATGCCTCTGAGCCCTTGTTAAAGACATGTAAGGACGTTTTGGAAACATATGAAGTTAAAATTAATATCAAATATACCAAGACGGGGCAGAGGGAACAATGCTGTATTGGGGCACAGTGAGACAAGCTTTAGTCAAGATGGGGTAAAATGACACAATATAATTATAGAAGATTGCGAGACATGTGAGTATAAACAAGCCTATAGATGTGCTTCAATGGGAAACTTAAAATCAAAGTTTGTTTTACACCCTTGCCCCAATTGAAATTTACAAATAAATCCTTCTTACGCAACAAATAAGTCTATTTGTAGTCTGTCTGCAATTTTTTTTTTTTTTTTTTTTGTGTGTGTTTTTGTTTTGTTATGTTTTGTTTTGTCAAAGTAGTCCACCAATTGTTTCCCATTACCCACAGGGGGGGGGGGGGGAGGCAGAAGGGGGACAGTCGAACGTTGCTTATTTTTGAATGATTGAATTTTTTGCAATCAGCTTTCAAAAGTTTCAAGTTTCAGTGTGAAGCACACGACCGAGGGATTGTCCACTCAGGTGACATCAGTATGGATAGCAGTGCAGGAGTGCATGTTTTTTTCTAGTACCCTTTCGACCTTTTACGTCTGACTTTGCGCCACTCTTTCCAAATACTTCAGTGCCAACTGCGATTAAAGTTGAACTGCAGAAAACGAGCTGCTTTGGATTGGGAAAATTTCTGCTAAATACATAGTCAGTGTACAGAGACTGTTCATTCAAGCACCAGCATGCCTATGGCATGGTAAAATTAGTTCTGGTCAACAGCGGTCCACTGCGTGCTTTGAGTGCAATACAATCAACAAAGGGCGCCTATTATAGCTGTTGACTCAATCCAATTTTTCGACACAGAAAGAGTTAATAAACTGCATGAGTGAATGATGAGTCTATGGATCTCATTGATACTGAATTTGGGTAGGCCCGAGTGTTCGAGTTGAAACCTGTATGTGACATCAGTTATGACAACGTACCGGTAAGTGATACAATGTCATAAACCATAAATAAGCAAAAACAATTTGAAAATGACTTTGCCATGAATATTAGTATTAGACGACACGCATGTGTTTTCAGCAGTGTTATGTTGACGTTGTGAAACCAGACCCAGCCAGCTGGGCCTATTATTCAAATTTGATGTAACACTGTTATACCCAGCCAAGACTACTGCGGCACATACATGTGCTACACCTGACAGGCACTGACGTTGTCGGAATGATTCCCGCCTCCACTCTGATGGGATGTCTACCAAATGTAGTGGATGGGTAATGTTTGGGATATAAATCTTGAGAATTTATGTGTATTTCTCATATGTATTAGCAATACCTACCTATTCACTATGCTAATCCCCCGCCGTCCCCACATGATTTATTACGCAAGCTTTCAATCATTCCGAATTTACACTTCCAAAGAGAATGAACTAAACTCAAAAAGAGGCTGTGTCCCACTTACGCTAGCTGAGTCAACAGCTTGGGCAATAAGGACGCTGTGGGACGGGACAAGGGAGTGACTGTGCCAGAAATAAAAAATAATTATGGAATAAAGTGTCAGGAGAAATACGAACGCAGATGGGATCTACAGGACAGGTAAGTATTGCTAATAAATATGAGAATGACATACAAATTCTCAAAATTTGGAGCTTGACATTACAGAATCAAAGGCCGTTAGCCAAATTAGATTTCACCCAGCCGTTTTTGTAGAATGACCATTTCCAGTTGAGATTATCATCATAACATCCGTTCTAAGAAACCAAGCTTCAAAAGCTTTTGATGTTGACTACTTGCCTCTGAAACAATACCGTTTACACAAGTTGTGCTGATATTTGTGTAACAAAAAAAAAAAAAAAAAAAAAAAAAAAAATCACCCTTTGACATTTGGTGAGGTTATCAATCGATTATTGGCAATCACATGGAGGCTTTGAAATACGAAAAACATTCTTCAGTGAGCTGTTAAACGGTGAAAACGAGAATCTGACTTCAAATTTATCTCATCATGTTATGCATAACTGAGGTAGAAATTAACGAGAAGCATGGGGTGGGAGGAGAGCACTACGACCTGCCAAAGAACACAACGACCTTCCATACGCAAAAATACAGGTATTGTGGGCACTTGTTGTTTCACAAAGATTCACTTAATAAGCTCCAAGAAAGCTTTCTAGTTAAGCCATGTATTTACAGCTTTTGTCCTGTACATGTCCTCCAAAAATCGTATCACCTGTCACAATAGTGCAGAGTTTGTAATTTTCTGCTACAGGATACGTGAGTAAATTTATTAATTTCAGTATTTTTTCATTTGATTAATGGACCGATTTTATTTAGCTTTTCTTAATGTCAATATTTCTATAAATTTGCCACTGCCCGGATACAGACGCTATTAAATATTACTACCGATCAAAGGGTCCTTGATTCACTGAAAACACATGACACTTAGCCAATGCTACAGTCTGATCCATGTGAAGTGTTGGACTTATCGGATATTTTGGTTTGGGTGACTTAAATTTGAAAGTGTCGTCACAAAATAGCTACATGGTTAGCATTTATCTAAGTGCTGTCTAAGTGCTGCTGGAGTTTTCTTTTGTATATTCAATTGGGGGGGGGGGGGGGGGATTTAAGGAAAATACAGAGAATGAAAAGAAGTGTTCATTTCTGAACGTAACCATGCATAAAGACAATGGTGAATTCAAGTTCAAATTATATATCAGGCTTGATTAACTTCTTTATCAATAGATAAAACAGGGATATTCAAAAAACAAACAAACAAACAAACAAACAATTAAAACTACTAGCTTTGAACGTTTTTGATAGAAATGGAAACTTTTTTTGTGAAGTAAGCAAGGGGATTTGAGGTGTCATATAGGTAATGTAGTTAAATGAATTTACCGTTTACAGCTGACATTTTATACAATTCATGTATCTAGCGAAATATTTGTTTACGTTGAGAGTTAGTAGCACAAAATCCATTTACACTGCTACTGGCATTTGTTGGTACGTGTCTTAAGCCACGAGATGCGTGTATTCCTTTATACAGCATTTCATATTTATTGGCTGATATAAAGACAATCATGACAAAGTTCTTGGTCTGTCTAACTTAACTTAGACTTCTGGCAATCGACTTTGCTTGTAAATTGCTGAATATTTTGATCACCAATGGCTCTTGTCGTTCTGAATTTTCTGTGCAGTTTCGCTGTGGCGTTGAAACTGTGGTATGCTTCAGTTTCTCACAAGTGTTGTCTTTTGTGTTGTCAACATATCACGTTATCTTACGTTACACACAGATTCTGTGTAACTTGGTGGTTATTCAAATTTTGCTGTTAAATTTGTTGACGTTCATCTTCTTGGGCTTATCAAGACCGTACGATTTGTCCGAGGTACGATATTGACGCATTATGGGCTGATACATCTGTTTGATTAAATTCAGTTCAACATAATTAAAACCCAAACAGTGGATCTAAATATCAATGATCATGTCAGAAGGAGGAGGATTTTCATACGCTGAATCTAGTGTAAAGTTTGTGCAGTCTGCACGGGATTTTAAATAATTATTTATCACGGCAAGCACAAAGCGAACTCGTTGAAATCTATTTTCTTTTTAAAAAAATCTATATTTCGTTCAAGCTGTAGTTTAGGCTGGGAAGAATAAATAATTTTAAAAGTACTCGGTCACTTACGTTTGCTTTGTCATGTTATCTGCGACCTTGAAAACGTTCTTTATTGAGTTTATTTGATTAAAAAGGTAACTGGAGAATATTCATTCACACGACCATTTCTAACCTGCAATCATGGTGCCTTAGAAAACATAGGTAACTATAAGAAACAATATCCACGTGGCATTCAGATGTAAAATAGACATCTTCCACATGGCTGTCCTATTAGAGACATGCAAAAAATGTCCATAACAAGTGCCTGGTATGCATGCAACACGTATGCTGACATATATTAATGTGGCAAGGTTTCTCTAGATTTTGTGTAATATTGTTATGTCTCATGTTGTATTATATATCAGAAAATATATTTGTATTTAATAACATACGGACAAAATGTGATCGGATGGCAGCAGTCGTTACTCCTTAGAATCAACGTAATGGAGATGTGGATGTGGAAATAAAAATTCCCATACCCTTTGTGTATTTGTAGTTTATGTAACTTTGAGACATCACAATTAGGTTTCTAATCCAGTCCAATCCTGTCAGACACATTAAAAAACATTCAGTATATGCAACTGTATAAAATACAATGTTGTGTTGACGATGATGTAAATGCATATGAAACAACTGATCAGCCAGTTTTATGAAAAAAGAATATTTGTCAATCGTTGATACAATGTTGACTATGATCTAAGTGACGTAATATTGTCTCTGACGTAAGTGTTTTCAGCTTTACAACAAACATTTTTGGCAGGGCTGTATAGCAATATTCTCACAGTATCTGCCATTGAAAGGAACAAAAATATTTCTACAAGTAGTTTGCAACTGCATTACAGATAATTTGATAATTAATATAATCATGTGCTATAGGGATGGCGTATCAGTATGTAATTTATTTCCCAGAAGAATGTTCAATCTTTTAATTTGAATGTTATCTAAAATGCTTGTGTTTTTTTTATTATTTTATTTTTGATTTGTTTGTTTGTTTATTTTTTGTTTTTCTAAATTTTTGTATTCTATTCTTTTGTGAAAAGGAATAATGTGCAATTGGTCGTCTGTTTTGCTACTCAGACCCAAAATATTTTTACATCACTTAATATCATATAGAAGGACCTTGTCATTTCCAGTTATCACACACACACACACACACACACACACACACACACACGCGCGCGCGAGCGCGCTCGCACACACACACACACACACACATACACACACACATATATATTGTTTGTTATAAAATTGGTGTCCAGATGGTTTGATTTAAATTGTATTTTGGCGACTTTCGATTGCTATTCGCACTGGATTGTCATTTGTGTAGCAATGTTGTCGCAGCAACCAATCATTTGAAGTTTAGTACAGGACTTCTCCACATGATAGGCTATTGCAGACATTTGTTATCTGTAACGCAACATTATTCCTCAGAGACAAAACGCAGATGAATCGAAAACGTCTTGTGTGTATGGCCAAAGGCAACCATCGTGCCAAAAGAAACTTTATTTGCTGACGTTGGCGAAGTAATCTGATGAAGAACTTTCAAAAAGACGGAATATTCCATATAGATGGATAGATATATTAAATGGGTGAATAGACAGCCCAACAAGTACAGGCATGTACACTGAGACAACGAAACAGGGTGAACACCTTTTACAAAGAACATAATTCATTCAACATAACTTTGTGACAGGACCTCCTCATTAGGCAGGTAAATTTCACTTTACACTCACTTTTGGACTGGAGTCTACTGTCTAACCATCCATCAATCCATAACTCACGTACACGATTCTGAACTTGAATTGGCTTGATTATGTTTAACGTTCTTTTAAAGTTTCCCAAACTGTAATGAATTAAAAATTTTACATTACAGTCAGGCCGCCTTTAACCGTCACTTGATAATTAGGCACCCTTGAAATTCGGCAGCAATGAGCTGTGAACGGATTTCCCCCATTGATTTACTACATGATAATCCGGCACCCTTGAATTTCGTCACCGGCATGTTAATTGCAGAACAAAAGAGCGTTTTTCAATGTAATTTGCCTCTTTAATCCGTCACTTGATATTCAATGGAGCATATACCTTGCAATAACATACCTGATTGCGCCGTACCGCAAAATCAACAATCACCTGACGCGTTCCAAACAAGTTGATTAGACGTTGTATTGTTCCCGCCTTAAATGGCTAAAGTTCATTGCAATGGCCAGAATCCAATGAGGGATTTTGTGGTGACTACGTAGCAAAAGTTTGGCGCAGTTGAAAGATTTGAAAAGTGAGCGCAGTAAACAAAAAAAAAAGATTTCGGATTTCTTTGCGCCAAAATAAGCTATTAAAGGCAAAATATGCCCAAATACATGTGTGAGATTAACATTGGGGTTGGCACATTTATGCCCGCTCGCTCCATTAATTTTGAACGTAACATTAATTGTACATATGGATATGGATATGAATACACTGAATGAATTTTTTTTCCTTTTTTCCTACAATTTGCACGTTTCGTTATTAAAATTTCATATGATTGGTAATACGTGTATGTGATTATGTTTTTATTTACTCATTATTAGGTGCAAATTTGGCCTCTTATTCTCTATACGTCCTGGTGAATTATACTGTGATTTGTTAATCTGGCAGCCTTGTTAATCCGGCAAAATGACCAAAAACAGATGGTGCCAGATAAACGCGGCCTGACTGTATGTTGCGCCGAAATTAAATGTCCTTATAGACCTATATCATCAGTAATCAGAGATCAGTAAGGCGTGTTCTTGTTTTACCAGCCCTTTCCTCTTACTACCCATTTCTCACATACAGAATAACACTGATTTTAGCATTCATTTAATTATACCATAAAACATTATGTACAACTTTCAAAAGACATATCACCAAAACGACGTCAGCAGATCACTTGTCCGGTTGATAGTAAAAGATTTCAACATAAATGGGTCTCAAACGGGGTCCTATTTGGCTGTACCAGGTCATGTGTCTATTAATCACAACGTATGATTTGACTAAATTGTCTGTGAAGCCTGCTTCGTTGTCGTAACGATATATCTTTAACAAACTATTATCAGAGCACTTCTTCGTGTCTGAAACAGGCAGAAGTGCATTGCAAGCCAAGAAAGTCATACATCATATGTGCTACGTTTTAAGTATGTGTAGCTGAGCCACCAAAGCAGTTATAATTACTACTGCGCGTTGTTATGAATAATGATTTTTTTACACCAGGCACAGTCAGCTTTGTCGACACCTAGTTGGGCAAAACTTCCTCGCTTTTGCCGTGAGCCTGGAAAAACAATCATTTGCATTCCTACAAGCATTCACTGATGGCAAAAGAGCGAATCAAATTACTAATTTCTACACCATGGAGTCCAGACATACGTCTTTTTGCAACACGTACTTTGTGCGAGTGTTAACATGTTGGGAAATGTCTTTCAATTGGTGTTAGCATGCTCTTTAGGGAAACTGCACTTCCATATTACCGCAAAGATTTTGATGCACTGGAGATTCAGCAACTCATCCAATCGACCAATAATCTTACAACTAAGGTCGTTATTTTTTACAATTGGAGCCTTTCAGCTATTGAAATAACGTGTTTCCTGTGAACCCATTTAGTGGTAGTAAAACAGTTATTCAACCAGTGCAGTGATATTAATCTGCAACTAAACAGATGTATAGTTTTACTGGCTAAAAAGGTTTCTAGTCCCACGGCACTTTTGCAGTCATACTCTTTTCACGTGTGCAAATCTCGCTTATTTCAGTATAACATAAATTTGAACTAAAGTAGCGTTAAGTTGGAACGTATTTAGCAACATTGCAACCACAGTGGATGTTTCTTTGTATAAAGTTAGGGCAGTAAATTACAAACTACCTACAGAAATGGACGGAATAATATATCCACCACTCAACAGCAAAATTGTTTATGTATAAACCAGGGAATACATTTCATTACAACTTAAAGCTAAAGCATTAAATCATAAAAAACAGGGTTCATTTTGTAGTTTTGTAAGGAATAACACAATACCTAAAAAATATGAGTGATTTATGTGTTCCATTTTTAGGTTATCGCATATAAGCATTCTAAACTCATGTCAGTAATATCTAAAGCAGTCAGGGATTTATTAGTTGACATTTCTCTACCTACACTCTTCCACTTATATGTCGCTTCCCTTATGCCATTAAGGTTATGGTTGAGACATATGGATAGATGTTTTGTATTCATGTGTCTTAACTGCATATCTTTTGCCGCAGTGTGTGAATTATGTAGATCCAATAGGCTTTGAGGTTCTGGTTAACCGTCAAACTTCAACCATGAACCCTGGTTATATTATTATTATTATTATTATTATTATTATTATTATTATTATTATTATTATTATTATTATTATTATTATTATTATTATTATTATTATTATTATTATTATTATTATTATCATAATCATTATCATTATCATTATCATTATTATTCGTCTGAATATCTAGCGTCCTCTATGCTTACACGTGTTGAACCTTCTGTTTTCACTTCGCTAAAAATTTACAATTTTGGATGGAACTTTCGGCAACTTCAACATTTTAGAGAAAATGCTGTGTATTTGAATGGTCAGAGAATGGGACAAGACCGGTGGAAGTAATTTATATGGACCTTTCTGTAAAATAAGACGGATTTTTATATCGAGCTACGCTTGTGACTCTGTCCTACGGTCGAGTGGAGGTGGACTGGCAGGTTGACCTGAAGTACACTTGAGTGGGCAGCACATACGGTGAGAGTGGACTAATTTAACAAATTTTTATTGGTATTTTTCTGCTCTATATCAGGAAAAGACTGTTTTCCTTGAGAAACTGTGTGGTGAAACCAAAGACTATTTTACATGAGTGGTAAGAGACCTCGAAAAACTTCCTAGGATAGCGAATTTGTGACCCCGCTCCCTAAAGAAGGTAAAATGGCTGGGCAAGCTACGGCTGAGCAGTTCGAACAAATAAAAGCAATGCTGCAGAATTTGAAAAGAAGTCAAGATTCACTCAGAGATACATTACAGAATAAGACAGACAGTATGAAAACAGATATCATGCAAAATATAGACTCTGAGATAAACAGTCTGAAAGATGAGTTACACATTGAGATTGGAACGTTACGTAGTGCTATAGAAACTACTGAAAAAACAGGTGACCGGCTTGGAGAACAAAAGTGTGGATCACGCTCCTTTCGACCCAAATGTCAGCGTAATTGCCATAGATGCACCATATAATATCAGTGAGAAAGTGGTTGAGAAGGGACAACGAATTATTCATGAAGGAGTGGGGTTATTGAACGTAAAGGTGGTCAGCGCGGAGAGAACCAGAGAGCGGGAAGGAAAACCGGGAGTCGTGAAAATACAGTTTGAAAATGTGCAAACTAAAATTGATGTGCTTCGAGAAAAGAAAACAACGAAAACAAATCAGAATTAAAAAATGTCTACGTAAAAGGTGCCCAGTCCCATACAGAGCGCTTGATAGACTTGAATTTCAAGACGATGTTGAGTGAGATCCCCAATGGGTCAAAACACAAATTACTGATTTTATTTTTGTTGTGTATACATGTTACCTACCACCAGAAAATTCTACATGGGGGATCACAACCGAGTTCTTTGCACATTTAATTTCACAATTATATATGAGTGGTTATGCTGATCTTGTGTTTCTATGTGGCGATTACAACGCACGATTGGGTGATTTGACAGATATTATTGAAGGAGTTGATGAATTGCCTCACAGGAAAGTTATTGACAGTGCTAAACCAAACATGTATGGTAACGCCTTTGTGGAATTTTTGAGGGACATTAAACTGTGTATATTGAATGGGGGTTCGACCCAGAGATGGATGGCTACACTAGTGTATCGAGTAAAGGGAAGTCGGTGGTTGACTATGTACTAACTCCTCATGATTGTTTGGAATATTGTAAAAAAATTAAGGTAGATACAGTCACTGCATTGCTCGAAAAAGTTGGACTTCTTCATTTTGTTGGTGAACGTAGTAGACCACCAGACCACTCGGTTATTTCATTTGATCTTAGTATGAATTATATGATGGAAAATAAAGAAAAGGGTAGTAATAGTTGTTATAAACCACATACAGGTCGAAAATACTTTTTCCAAGATAAACCGGTTCATTTCATGAATAATGTCATGTGGAGAGAAGGTATTGCAATAATAATAGATACATTTTTGAATAATGTCCATAATCAAGAGGAACTTGATTCAGTTTATAATAAGATATGTAAAATGGTTAGGGCAGATATGGATAAATGTTTACGGTTTAAGGATGCTAGCTCTGGGGTTAGAAAACGGTTTAAAAATGCAAAACCATACTGGGATGACTCTCTTACTGTTTTATGAAAACAAATGCGCGACTGTGAATATTTTTCTTAAAATGTAATGAAGAAAAAAACAACAAAAACGACAAGAATTTAAGGAAGCACAGACCCAATTTGATAAATTACGAGTTAAAAAGGAGAGAAATTATAGACGTAATATGGCCATAGAAATAGAGCAAGTTAATACTAATGATCCACGAGCTTTTTGGGATTATATTAATAAGTTGGGCCCGAGAATAAAAAAAGGGATACCCCTAAAAGTTGAAGAAAATAGTGAGATGGTAAAAACCCTTGATGAAGTATTAAATATATGGACACGAGATTTTCACAATTTATATAACCAGACCGGAGTTGCTGGTGATTTTGATGATTTATTTTACGGTGAAACATCAAATGACTTAAAAAGGAGGGAGGCTGAGGCTTTGTCTGAGGAAAATTTAGACACAGGGAATTTTAAATATATGTATGACCCTATTTCACCTCAGGAAGTAAAACGTGTAATTAAGAAATTAAAAGTAAAGAAGTCTGTAGGTGTTGATTGCTTGTCAAATGAAGTGCTAAAGATAGATGGTATTTTATCACTGTTATGTGCTTTGCTGCAAACATGTGTCGACTCTGGAAAAATGCCTAGCTTTTGGAATCAAGCAATAATTTCACCAGTGCCTAAGGGGACGGATAAAAATCCATATCTTCCTCTGTCCTATAGAGGAATTAGTCTACTGTAATGCGCATGTAACGTTTATACTGGTGGACTAAATAATAGATTAGTAGACTATTCAGACGACGTAGATATTCTTAATGAAGAGAAAAATGGGCTCCGCAAAGGTCGTTCATGTAGAGATCATGTGTTTTTGGTAACATCCATGATTAAATATAGACAGGCAGATAATCTTGATACTTTTGACTGTTTTATAGGCTCACAAAATGCCTTCGACTGGGTAGATCGAGACCTTCTATTCTGGAAATTATTGAAATATTATATCATAGGTAAGCTATATAGAGCAATTAAATCACTTTATTTACCACCAAGTGCTTGTATACGTTTAAATAATTTATGTACAGATTGGTTTGATACACAATTTGGAGTAAGACAGGGAGATGCATTATCTCCAACGTTATTTAATCCATATATTAATGATTTTATTGCAGAATTGAATGATCTTGAACTTGGAGTGAATGTAGAGGGAAAACATGTTGGAGCGTTTGCCTATGCTAACGATATTGTTTTATTGGCAAGCAACAATGAAGATTTAAAGAACATGTTAAATTTATTTGATTCATGGTGTAATAAATGGAGACTCAGAGTTGATGCTGGTAAAGCCAAAATCAATCATTTTCGATGGAAATGAAAACACCAAAGTGCTTTTGGATTTAAGTTAGGAGAGAAAATGTTTTATATGATAGTAGTTATAAATATTTAGGTGTGAATTTAAATGAATATCTGGATTTTGAACTGACAGCAAGCATTTTAGCTGAATCAGCAGGCAGAGCTCTGGGTGCTATTATCTCGAAATTTAAAAGTTTAAGAGACGTGGGTTATAGAACATTTACAAAGTTATTTCATTCTGGTGTTGTACCTGTGATGGACTACTGTTCAGAAGTATGAGGTTATGGTAGATACGAGTGTTGTAATGAGATACAGAACCGTGCTATGAGATATTATTTAGGTTTGCACACAAAGGCACCAATTATAGGAATGCATTGAAATATGGGCTGAATTCTGCCTAGATATAGAAGGTATTAAAATTTATTTACCTATTGGAATCCTCTTATTTCTTTAGAGGATAACAGATTAACAAATTATATATTTTATAGAGATTTGGAAAAAGAAAATGATAATTGGAGTTCGGATATCAGACTTTTATTTGACAAAAATACATTTACCTGAGGTTTACGAAAGATGGGTACAGTGTAATATGGAGGTTGTGTCAATTAAATTGTACCAAATTATGCGAAAAGAGTGGGAAGAAAATATCATTACTAAGCCAAAATTAAGAACATATATTAAGTTTAAAAAGATAAAGATTACGTTAGATAGCACAGCCCATGTGGTTGTGAGCTTAGGAAATCAGACTTCGACGAGTGAGTGTACATCTAAACAAAGTAAACCATTACCCTTTCGACTCAAGCTAACAACACAGGCAAGGGTGGGAAGTCAGGGCGGGCACGTGATCTGTATCAGTAATATGATGACTATATAGAATCCCAGTCAAACTTCATCTTAGGGATTCGTTTAATTGTACAATTATATTACTTCATCCATTACTTCAGAGATCACGTGAGACTTCAAAGCAATAATGTACACGAACACCAAAAACAAGTTCAACTGTTTAATCAATTGAAAATTTGACATAAGGAAATGTAGGCGTACGCTTATTCAACATCAACTTAAGTTGACAACACAGCATTTGAAAATGCATCATCTTGTACAATAGTCTTATTGTAGTATTTTGCAAATGTGCAGGATGACAACCAACCTGCCGTCGACAAGATATGTTCAATTGGTACGCAATTAGTCTTTGCCTTAGAGCATGCTGCGGCTCTGACACTATGCGCTTTAAATTAATCTGTGTCAATACCAGCACTAGTCAATACAGCCTTAATCCACCTTCCAAGAGTGTCAGTAGTCACAGCTTTATGAGGCTTCACAAAGCTCACAAAAAGTTTGTCCTCGGCAACCCGTACACTGTCCGTACGTTGCAAGTATTCCCTCAAAACAGTAACAACACATAAACGTCTGTCCACAGAGCACAAAGCTTCACACATGGTGTCTTATATCCTTGCCTACTCTGTTTTAATGGTTCGGAAAAAATTAAACATATATGATGACTTTCCCGTCACCATATTAGACAGATGGAGCAAATACAAAGTCTCTAATCTGGGCGCTGCTACCAACGCGATAAGTATAACCAGTTTAAAATTAAGTCTCTGAGGCTCAGTGACTTTACTGGCGACAAAGTTCTCACATAGACAAGAACTTTCAAAACACC
Source organism: Hermodice carunculata (assembly GCA_964020975.1). NCBI lineage: Eukaryota > Metazoa > Annelida > Polychaeta > Eunicida > Amphinomidae > Hermodice > Hermodice carunculata. The sequence goes on from CAXHWN010000490.1 coordinate 17,336, forward strand.
CCAAATGTCTTCATACCGCGGCACAGTCGGCTGCTGGTTATACACCGACTTCAACAGTTTCACAACCAAAGGATGGCTACCGATAGTCTGTCCAGATTGTAACACGATCAACGACGATAAAGCAGATCTGGCTGTGTTAATACAGCTGTAACTTTTGCCCTGATTAAACAGATCTGTCAGAAAGTCCAACACAATGCCTATATTGGCCTGATATGGATCTGCTTCCCTCTGAGTACAAAATACAATCCATCGTTGCAAACAAACCTTATATTGTTTTTGCGTGCCAGATCGCCATGCTCCCATAAGGAGATCGGCAACCCTGTCCGAAACTCCGCTGTCCTTAAATCGTTACCTGAGAAACGACAAGCCATCAGGCGTAACTTGTCTCTCAACGGATGAAGTTTCGTTGACTGGGGTAGCGTTAACAGATTGTCAATTTTTTGCAGTTAAACCGGACAGTCCGTAAGCATCTACAACATCTGACTGAACCACACCTGGGTCGGCCATACGGGAACAACCATCACTCCTGATGGCCTGTCGCTCTGTATGTTCTGCAGGCACCTACCAATCAAACTGAAAGGCGGGAAAGCATAAAAATTATAATCAGACCATGATACAGAAAATGCATCTACAAACTTTGTGTCAGGATCAGGTTGAAATGATGCAAACTCAGTCACTTGTGCAGTAAGTCTCGTTGCAAATAAAACAATATTCGGCACACCCATTTATCTGCAATTTTACCAAATATATCTTTATTCAGCGTCCACTCCAAACGCTCATGGAGATGTCTAGACTCAAAATCCGCAGCATTTTGACATCCTGGCACAAAACATGCAACCACCCACAGGTGGCGCTCCCGACAGCAGTGCCAAACAGCTTTTGCGATTTCATTGCATTGAAATGATTTCACACCACCCATATTGTTAATATAGGCAACGGCGGTGGTATTATCCGACAAAATCTTAATAGTTTTATGCGTCTCATTAGCACAAAATCTCTTTATTGCAAAGAAAGCAGCCTTCAATTTCAGATAATTGATATGCGACTTTCTTTCTTCATCATTCCCACGACCGCCTATCTTCCTGTTTAAATAGTTTGCACCCCATCCCTCAAAGGACGCGTCTGAATTCAAGATGATATCAGCATCTGCTTTTGAAACATCTCTCTTTCGTGAACTTAGATTTTCTATCCACCAAATCATGTCGGACTTCATTTCATCCGTAACTGGCATCATTTGATCAAAATCGCCCCTAGATTTATTAAGAACCATAATTTTCTGTATTTCAAGGGAACGATTGGCCATATTCCACTCCTGGAAAACTCGACACAATTAAACCAATAACTTGTGCAACATTACGTATGGAATCTGTATTCTTATTGCTTAACTTAACAGAAGCTGAAATAACCCGTTCAATTCTTACACGAGTGAGTCTCACTGTCATATTTGTAGAGTTTAGAATAACACCCAAGGAACTCCAGTTCATGAGATGGATCCGTAACAGATTTGGGAATATTCACCATAAATCCCAGAGAGACAAACAAATCAATTGTATCGTGTACCAACTTGACACATAATTCTTTTGATTCAGCTTGAAGATACGAATCGTCAATGTATCCCAATGCAATATGACCCATGCTACGTAACGTTGCATAAATAGGCTTTGTTATTTTCGTGAACAATCTGGGTGCCGATTTTAACACTTGCGGAAGACAAGTAAACTGGAACAATTTTCCATTCCATATAAATCCAAGGTATTTTCGAATGGCTCGATTCATTGGTACAGAAAAATATGCATGTTTCAAAGCCACCGAAGCCATCCAGCAATTGGGTTTCATTAACTTAATTGCCGACTCTAAAGCATCCATTTTGAAATGATGATACACAGCAAATTCATTCAGATCTTTCAAATTTAAGATCATTCTAAGTGTACCATCTTTCTTCGGCCGAGCAAAAATCGACGAAATGTATTCATCGACACAGTGATTTACCGGCTCAATAACATGCATCTGAAGTAACTTATCTACTTGGTCATCAATTGCATCTTTTTCTGCACCACTGATTCTAAGCACTTTCGGTGTGTATTGTTGTTGTGGCGCTATGTCATCGACAAACTCTATGCCACAATTTTGTATGACATTAAGAATTTCTCGATCGTTGGTAATATTTTTTCATGCTTCCACAAACTGTCCAATTCTACCGCCTTGAAATAAAGTGACACTTATCTTCATTCTTTCGATTGCTTGTTCTGTTTTTGTTTTTGTTATTTTTGGCCCGTCTTCTGAGCGCCTTCGCCCGTAAAGCCCTTTTTGGACTTGGTAGTTTAAATAGCCTTTGTTCCACTGCCACTGGGACTGACCGGACCAACCACCTCTACTTCGGCCACGCTGGTCTCCTCTCGAGCCACGCCCAGGGTGGCCTTTGCCCCACGAACCACGTGTGGCAATACGAACACCAAGCTTGTTGATGTCAGAGATATCTTTTATCGTTTTCTCTACATCATCTCCAAAAAGTAACATAGAATGTGGCACTGTAGAAGAACACAGTGTAGGTATTCTGCCTTTAATTCATGCTTGACTAGGTCCCTTCGTCGCAGACAAAGGTTTTTGGAAACCGTGTCCCAGAAAATCTAACGCTTTTAACTCGCCAGTTCATTGTCAACTGACTTCGTGCATTTCTCCTCTGTGCAAAAACATTTGGCGAAGTCAGCGAACCTTGACTTGGTCAACTCAGAACCCACACTCGTCTCAACGCTTGTGGTTTCATTCAATTCTCTGTACTATATTTGGAGGCTCACCGTCGACCACATCGCCGGTTTCTTCTTCATATGCATTACCAGTATCCTCATACCAGTTCTCCTCCGTAAAATTCACTCTATCAATGACAACATTGATCTTCTCCTCCATTCGTCCCGCAAAGTCAACAACTTTGTTAGCTTTGTCAATGAATGACTTGTCCACGCACACACAGTATCTTGTGTTTTTGAAGTTCCAGGCTTCACCACAGTACTACATGTATTCACTGAACTTTCCGCCAAAAGTTCCACATTCCCTGCACTTTTTTTAACTACACCTGGACCTCTCCTTTTGCCTGTTGGCTTTTTCAACATAGCAAACAACAACACTGTCCACGACAGTTTGTCACAGGTACTTGGGAAAGACAAGCCCACAACAACGTCCGTCCTCGACGACATAGAGCAATGCACTGATTTCCTAAGCTCACAACCACATGGGCTGTGCTATCTCACGTGATCGCTGAAGTAATGGATGACGTAATAGAATCCTGGACGCGTGGCTGGTAGATAGAGGATTTTTCCATGCTAGTTTAAGTGACATTTAAAATATACGCCGCGAAAGTATACACAAAGCCTATTGTATACAGAATGGACACAAAGGGTCAAGAGGTTCAGTCTGGTACAATTCATTTAAATAAGGGAGACAATGACGCTTTCCTTTCACAACAGACCCCAAACTCGGGCCGTGGTATCCGGTGCTCTTGCACGTCTCCTACTGTCGTTTCTCCACCGGCAAATATGCAGCGTAGCTCTAGTGATAGTGACCTTGGCACAGCATTTGCAGCTGAGTCTCAGCCAGAAGTAGAGACTCCGTCTGATGCTGCTACTCAATATCTTAGGATATTGTCTGATCCCTGAGTCAAGCACTTTTTAAGGGATCTCTTCCAAGATATTATCACAACCGAGGTGAAGTCCCAATTGAGTGTTCATGCTAAGAAAATAAGCGATCTAGAAGCTAATGTTAACAATACAGAGACTTTGCTTGCTGAGGCCAATACAAAAATAAAGACTTTGGAGAGTCTACCAGGTAAGATTATTGAGCTTGAAGAGAAAGTAAAAATCTTGAGAAGGGACAGGACGAACTGGAGCAATACAGCCGTTGATATGCCCTGCGAATCTGGCCTAAGGTTGCTGAATGCTATGAAGAGAATACAGATGGTATTGTCTTAGATGTTGCCAAAAAACCTTGACATTCCACTTGACCGGGGCGGTCACATAGATTTGTCACAGCGAGAGGCCAAAAACCACGTGCTATAATTGCCAAATTCATTTCCCATAACGTCAGACAGAAAATGTTTCAAGCCCGCAAGAAGAAACCTGATATATTTATTAATGAGGACCTTACTTAGAAATGGTCAAACATCATATACCAAGCACGACGATTGAAGAGGGAGAAGAAGATCCACTCATGTTGGGCGACATATGGTCGAATATACATTCGCTTACAAAATGCCTGGAATCCAAATGCTATTTCAGGGTCTGTTGTCCAAAATTTTGACAAGGAAGACCTTGAAAAGTACATGGACTAAAAAGAGACAAAATATCGAACGTTACACTTACCTCCTATCTCATTTTTCTCCTGCATACCTCATTAGACTACATGATGTCAGATTACACGTTGTTCAATTCATATACATCATAATATATTCGACTATTTACATAGATTTCTACTTAATTTGCAATTCCCGAAAAATACATGTGTTATGAAAGTATCCAAAATGCAACAAATTATTTTGTTGTATATATCGTTGTCAATGCTCATAATCTTGCCTTAATTTGTCAATTAATGATTCACCGACCTCCACCTTCTCGATCTGAAGTATCTTTAGGTATTTTGGACTCTACATACGATGGACAAGACAATTTGGCCTTTTTCCCCTGTGTAATGTATGTTTTGTTTCAGGTTTCTTTACCACATAAGCCCATTCCCCTCAGAATTGATCTATTCACAAACAATATGAACCTTTCAAACATCATTGAAATAAGCTTTGTCGCTTATGTTGTTCTGGTGCCACGAAGTAACAATCTGCATCGCACCTTACGGGTCCCGTATTTGCAAAGTTTTAACAATGTAGTACAAACTGTGGCTCTTAAGCAAATAAACCTTTTTTTTTAACAAAAATTATTCAACAATTCGAGAAAAATAGACAGAAATGTTGGCTCCTCATCTTGCTTGTACACTTGGTAGAGGCCGACCTGGTGAACCTTCATATGTAAAATGAAAGCATTCTACAAAACCGTTTTTGAGAAGTGGAAAATGTAAAAAGTTAACATATAGATGCAAATGGATGGCATAAACTCTGCATACTGACAAGTCAGCAGAGCTACAAACCATAAATGGCAAAAAAATGACATGAAATGTATGTATAAGGCACAGTATGCTGAATGGATGGTTTCTGGTTGGAAACACAAATTACATGCAATGAATTGGGCTGAAAAGGTGCTCTTTCAGGACAGGTGGTCTCTCAATGGAGTGGTCCTGAAGACAGGGATAACTATGTACCTGCAATCTACAATCCCTGTGTAAAAATTGTGCAAGGCAGTGTATGCCTCACATATAGCGGTACATTAAGTGTACATGCATCAGGTGCTTTGCTACAATATACATATAGTGCCATCTTCACTGTCAGCATTAAGTGACCACTGCTGTTCTAACCATTGAAGGTTGGCCCTATAATAGTGGTTTGCGTGTATTGCACATTGAACAAGAAACAGCTACAAGTTTCATGCCCATATTGGTACATCAGACTATCTAGGGGCATAGAACTTGTCCCCCAGTAGACTCAGCTGATGATATTTCTAATGTGTGCTTTGGCTGACCATCGTCCCACGATCCAGTTCTAACGCCACAAAAAAGAAAAAAATAATAATTAGCTGTAGTTACCATGATAACAGATTATAATACATCAGGATTCCTATGCTGCTACTGACAAATACGATTCTTGATTGTTGTGTAACTTGTGATTCAAGTTTAGTTAAAATTGAAAAATGGAACCGGAGCTATCTACATTTATATCTGAAAATGTTGGTTTAATTATATTGCATTATGCTAGATTCAGTTAGTGTATCAAGATCTAATTCCATGCCGGTCTGTAATGTATGACTAGCCCTGTTCAAACTGTAAGAAAAGACCACTCTGTGTCTATAACCATTATGTAGTGTGAATAAAACACAATGTACAGCGAGTCAGCAAATGTAATTACCTGCAACCAAAGCCAGCTAAATCAGTGTTAAACTTTGAAATCAAACAATGGCTTCCAATCCCATCATCAAATTTTGAAGCATTTTTTTGTCTTTCAGTCAATGAGTGGTTGTTGGATACAGCACCAATCCACTTTAAACTTTTAGGCCTATTAAAGAGGTCACGGTGATAATTGTAACAGTTGCATGTATAGATGTGTGTTTTCAGTCTTTTCAGGGGAATATACAACGCAGTGTCAGTAGTGACAAAATTCTGCCCTGGCCCGGGTGATGGTCAAGCTTTCTATTGATAATTTTGTAAAATTGTAGATACATCTCATTCTCAATAACCAAAGCCTCAATGGCCTCAGAAAAGATGAACGTTACATATAGTTTCAACTATACATGATTCATATTCTAACCTGTGAATGTTCACACTTAGTAAGTTAGGTATGATATATAATATATTAGGCCTAATCCTATGGGACTTGTGACAAAGACAGCGAAGCTGCCTCGCGGCCGCAGCCGCTCGAGATTTCAATTAATTGTTTTAAGCGACAGTGCTATTCAATGCAACGGTTAACACTGAAATTTATCGTCGACTGGGCCACCCTGCACTCTCCTCAGTCCAGCGCCAAATAGTCTTGTAAAGATTGACCTAGGTTGTACACCATGACTTCCCCACATATGCTGCAAGCCTAGGTTATTGCCTGATACGCTACTCAAACAATTTAGTTATTTCGATGTTCTTCGGTCAATGAAGTTCACTGAGATCCTCTTTACTCCCAAGGCATAATAAGGCAAAGCACACTTCCCATTTTACCTCACCATATATTGTAATATGCTCACCTGGGCATTACTTTAATATTATCAGGTGTGGAAAAAATGAGGACCATTTCCACAGAGCATAGACAAATGTCGCATAGTCACATCGTTAAAGATAACTTCAACAGCTAACAATCTACATGACTCTATTTTCTGATTAACAAACACTGTTAGACTAATATATCAGGCTCATTTACTACTAAGACACTTTGAATGTTACTTGAGTCAATCAGCTTCTGAACACTGGGTACTGAATAATAGATAACAGGTATATAATTTTTCCCAGCGTGTCTGTAATAATATTACAAATAAAACGCACATTGCGTGTTGCGAATATTGTCATACGAGCCTTATTTGGGCAGGAACAAACTTTTACGTGAAGTGATATTGGTGATATTGAAGACAATTCTCTAATATATCGAAGAAAATGTATCACATAGATTGAATGTAAAAGCGAGAATCACTAGCACTGCACCAAGAAGTTTTTGAAATGCATAGTATGTGTAGGAATAAAAATTGCATAGGCAAGTTTAAAACAACAATTTGCAGAATATACGACACAATATGTGAGAAGCCTATCGATACTGCTGATGGAATATAAAGAAAAAAAATGCCTGAACAAAGCAGTTATTCCATTGCACATTTCTGACATGAAATAAACAAACAAACAAACAAGATGTATCATGAAACATGCTGGCAGCCAAGGACACAACGAAGAAGGCAATGTGCTCGTGGCAAAATACACATATTGTACAATAATACTTAAATTCCCAAGACTTGAAGATAACACGGACGACACAATGACAGAACCAGAAAACCAACATGAATAAAAACACAGAAAGTTCTGATCGTGTACAAAAATGGCCTAGACAGATCTTGGACATATGAAGTCTACTAATATGAATTATCACATCTACTAGATTTACCCAATCAACAAAACTTTGACATGTGTCAAGTTATAAACTATCACTGATGAGGGGAAATCTACTTTCATGACCACAGAGACGATTTTCAGGTACAATTTTGCCTTTAAACGGATGCCACAGATAATGTTAACAGATATGTAGTTAATGTAAACGCGGATTAGTTGGGGGCCAACGATTGAACCTTGGGGCCATCCAACCTCTATACAGAGCCAAGATCAGGTCTGTCCTCTTATAGTAACGAGTTGAAATCGGTTTGAAGGATAGCTTTCTATAAATAGTAACACATTATCTTCAGACTCCAATTGTCCCAGTTCAAAAACTAGACCAACGTGCCAAACTCCGTCAAAGGCCTTGGGAATGTCTAGGAGAACCATACGGGCCTTATGGCCCAACTCAAGGCCACTGTAAATAGTATGAAGTATGCTAGCAAGTTGAATTGTAGTATAACCGTTTTTTTTTAAACCAGTGTTTTTTTGTTTTTGTTTTTTTGCCGAAAGGAAATTCCTATAGGTTGGATATCCATAGGAGATGTTATGAGCTAGACGCCGTTGAACTTTTAGAGACTTTACAGACAAGTGAAATTAGCCTATAGTTTTCCTTTGAGTGTTTGTTACTATTCTTAAAGACAGGGCACACGTTGGACCTCTTCCCGGGATCTAGAAAATATGAGTCGGATAAGCAGATATTGAGTAGATCAGTGAGAAAACGTGAGATTAAAGGGGCACAGTGTATAAGAAGTGTGTTGCCTATACTGGCAGGACCAGAGGCAGAACTAGTTTTCAGAGACCTTAAAATCTTTTCAACATCATGTACTTGCACTTGAGACATGGACAGGCGAGCCTTCTGTATGTCGGAAGAAATCTTCCTTCCATCGTCAATACGAGTTGGAATGTTTTGATAGAGGTTGTAAAGAAGAATAGATTTGCTAGTGTTCCACCATCTTTTAGGGTTTATTTCTCTTGAGTCTAGTTCAGATCGGAGTTTGGTACAGTAAAGACGAATGGAGTTTTTTATAGTGTTTACTGTACAGTTTCGTTTCCGTTTGCATGACTGGAAGAGGCGTCATATATTATGTTGACTTGAATGATAAAATAGATATAATGTACATGTAATGCATAATCCAAACCCAAAGATTGCCTCTTAATAAATACTATAAATACAGACGTGGATACACACTTGTCATACAAACTTCTCATTCAACAAGCCAAAACACTTTTGGACTACTAAAAGTATCATAACTGTCATGATAAACAAAATGGCGAGTTTTGATATATTTTTGTCATTAACTCCAAAGTGCTTAAGGCACTCACGTGAATAAGAAGAAGATGTCTCCTCTTTTGTAAATCGATACTTTCTATGACGAAACATGTATACGAATCCATTCCCTCCATCCCAGCTTGTTCTTTTCCTTCGCTTCTTTAAACCTTGCATGCCTTTAGTGTGCTTTTCTTCTCTCACTCTTTTCGTCTAGTTTCCATTCCATACTACTGTCACTACCTTCCCTTTATATGTTTTCCAATCTCAATGCTCATCATAACCTTTCACGAAAGTCATCCAATCCCATTATTATCTGTATTATGTAAAATGTTTGAAAAGTTATTTACAATCAGTGGAGATTAGGGAATATAAACGCTTTCATAACAACCATTATGGTTTCTGTTCGAGGCATTCAACGACAATATGTAATTAGAATATTTGTTCATCAAATCGTAACTGAAAGGGACAATGATAAATTCTCTGTTTGTTTCTCTGGGGCCTTTCCAACACCTTTGACACTTTAAATGGCAAGATATTTTTAGATAAAGTAAGTTTCTGTGAAATAAGGGCTACATCTGCTAACTCTTCCAAAGTTACTTAACAAATTGCTTTGCGTATTTGTATTTGTGTCTTTTTGTCCAGTACCACCTCCTAGTAGTCTCTACCATATTCCACAGTTGAACTCTTTACTCTGCGCAGGCTAAACTGTCTTTGTCTAACCTATATACATATGGAAATACTATGGTACATATTGCGCACGTTTTTCTGTAGAATTTTGATAATAAGCTGCATTGGCGCAAATAAAATAACAAGGTTTTCAGCGGGTAACTACTCAGAACATATTTTGGAGACTATACCCGTACATCCCTCTCTGAGTAGCGGCTCTATGTTTAAGTTATATATTCAGCAAAGACAACCCACATAACAATAAACAAATATGAACGTGGCAAATGATGAATTGACTAAATACGTGAAGTTTGCCTTGAATATGCAGAGCTTTGTTATGAAAGAAGAACATCTGTGCGACCAAACATAATTGCTAAATTTGTATAGTACAGGTTCAGATAGGAACAATTTGACTTACCCCCTGATCAGCATGTACCCTTACTGGTCGGATAACTTATCTTAGTTAAATAACCTGTCAGTGTGTAACTGAAATAGAAAGAAACCGGGGCATTAAATTAAGTCCCAGTGATAGTAAAATAAACAGTTTCAGCTAGACCACCTGTACAAACTGCGGGAAATCCTAACAGGTACTGCAACAATGGACTTGCCTCACCAGAAATGTAAAACAAAGCCTGTGATGACACCTACTCCTCACTTTGAAGGTCTCCAGACAATAAAGCTCAATTTCAATGCCTACCCTATGTCAATGTTTAATGTAATTGCTCAGGTTTGTGACATTTGAGTAAGTATTGTCCAATCTGAGTATTTTTTTTCACATTGGGTCAATGTGTATTCAGGCATGTCAAAAAAGGGAGAAAGTCATTAGTATTTAAGTCTCATCAAAACATAATTTTCCCTGACCTGATTCTAGGTACAATTAGGCAAACTTGTAACTGTTGTCGGCTGCTGCTTGCTACCGATAGCCCTTGGGGGTTTAACCTGACAGAAAACATGTAAACTTAAAATGTTTGAAAGTGATATTCAAACAGAATGATTCCAACAGCAAAAAATTAGTAACAAAATCACAAGTCTGTCAAATTATTGTACCCAAACCTTCTAATAATCTTTGGATATTAACAGCAAAACTAATGCGGCAAGTCAGAAAACAGACTGAAAATCATTAGTATTTAAATCAAGAGAATGCAATCAAAATATATATTTTTCTTAACCAGATATCAAGGACAATTAGGGAAGCTTCTTACTGTCGTAGGCTGTTGCTTGCTACCGATCGCCTGATAGGGGGTTTAACCTAAAAGAAAACAAGCTAGCTCAAAATGTCTGAAAGGTGAATATTAAAATAAAATGATGCTAAAAGAAAAATAGAAAGAAAGAAACTGAGTAGCAAAAGAGCCAAGTCTTAAATCTTTATAAGATTGAAGCCAACTTTTCTAACCATCCTTGGATATTTACAGCAAATTTGGTCGAAATATTTGATCAAAAGTACATTCTTGAATCATCTTGACTCAAGTTTATAGTATAAAAATTTGGCTCTAAATGCAAAGTCTTGAAATTTAGAACAAATACGACGAAATCTAAAAAGTTGAGACACAAATGTATTATATTCAATAGTTTCGGAAGTATTACTGGCCGGGAAAGGATAATTAACTACTGCAAAGTTTAACTCCTCTGTTTCGTGATACACTTTGATACAAAAAACTGTCATTAGTGACCCGAAACTCCAAGTCCAGAAACAAATCTCTGAAACCATTTAAATTGTTATATTCCAAAGGGATATCTTTTAATTAAATATATTTAGTAATTTGACTGAATTTTTGTACATTTACACACGCAATGTCATCAATATATCTTGTGTTGTTTGGTAATTCTGAAGCCATTTGAAAGTCCTTTTTTATCAATTTATCCCTATACGTAAATTCAAGCTAAGTTAAATATAAATATGCACGTAAAAGTGAACAGTTGATACCCATTGAAACTCTATTATTTGTTTAAAAAAAACGGAAAAAAAACGATAGTCTGCATTGAACACCAGTATTGTCCAAGTTTCACCTATGCAAGATTTCACGTTTCTTTTTTAATATTAATTGTGTGACTAATACGCGTTCTTTATGTATGAATTGATAGTCATGTTTAGTTTACAATTATGTTTAAACTCTTTGCTTACAATTACTTAAAGAGAACTTTTCAGTTCATGTTTGGGTAGGTTTATGTACAGTATAGAAAAATCAAAACATTTGATATATTCTGCGTTTAAATCTTTGATTTTAGATGCAACTTCGGAGTGTAAATACTCCAAAAACAATTTAATTCCTGGAAACTTTCTAGAAATTGCATTACAGTATTTACGGAAATGATTCCCAAATGCAGTCAAACACAATGTTATTTCCATTGATAATTGTTTTGTTGTACATTTTGAAGCAACAGCTATGAATCTAGATTCCAAGGACTTATTTTATGTTATTTGGGATCCAGAACAAAAGTTAAATAGATGGGTCCTCTCCAGAAATTTTGGTATTATGATTAATTTCCATCGCGTTTTTCCCCCGACTGACAAGTCACGAGAACTGAAGAGGGATAGGCCTTCCAGGTCTCTTTCCATTTTTGGCAGAAGTAATAAATCTTTGGGTTTTGAGTGGTTAGGCCAAAACATCTTGTCAACACTGTAGTCTGTAGTTAATGTAGAATGTTTCAAACGATAATATGACCAGTTTAAAACCACCAGTTGCCTTATATGGGTGACTGCCTGTCTCAATTGAGGCGTGAAATTTGTTACTGCACATTGGTATTGGAAGATGAATGTTGATGCTTTGTATCTCTGGAATCACTTTGCTGCCATTGTTGGGTTTGGGATTTATAAATATGGGTCATGTTTTTTTCTGTACTATAATATGTATCTGTCAAATTTGAAATGGGTTGTTTGTGTAGTTTATGTACCCCCATTTCCCATTATGGCTGATATCTTGTTTATACAAGTGCATTTTTCGAAACATCCGGATAAATTGTTTGCAGATGATCCCAAAAGTTTTACCAACATTATTAATGCTAGTGATTAGAAATCGTCCTTAAACTTATAGCTTGATATCTTGTTTATACAAGTGCATTTTTGGAAACATCCGGATAAATTGTTTGCAGATGATCTCAAAAGTTTTATCAACATTATTAATGCTAGTGATTAGAAATCTTCCGTAAACTTGTAACTATAAATTATGCTTCTAAAGACCCTTTTCAAGTTTGATAATTATCTTTCAAACTATGTCAATATGAAATGACTTGATATCTGAATTATTACTTGCAAAAACCAGAGGTCCACCAGGCTCCGTTTTGGGACTGCTCATCTTCATTATTTACATAAATGACATAGGTGAAACTAGATTCTCTTTTAAATATCAGGTATGCAGGTGACTCTGATTTAATTCCCTCTTTAAATATCCTAGTTTAATTTGTCTTTGGTAATTTTGGCTCTTCCAACTTGTTAGAGCATTGTACTGACAACATGAGGGTACTATAAATACTCCCAAGTGTGTTCTAAATATGCCTATATACAGACACGGTAGGAAGTATATGCCAACATATGTGCCATGGAGAGTGACTCGATAAGTCAGCGCTTGACTTTTTTCACAATCCATGTAAAACAAATGTTTCTATGTAATATCACTTACTCGGTACATTTGAGTACAGATGAAGGTATCCGTTTTCCTTCCCATTGATCATTTAGTAAACTTGGTTACATTAAGAAAAAAATGACAGTCAGTCAAAAAGATAAAATTCAATACGTTTTAGGGCCCCTTTTGTATGATGGTCTACCCATTAACCTTAAAGTGATAAGTCACATGATGATGAACAAAATTTGGAACACAAATATATATATATACATCTTTATTCGTACTCGCAGTACACAATATGACTTGGATTAAAAAGGAAAGGAAGAAGCAAAAATCATAGTTCGACCAATCAAATAGGTCACCGTCCTAATAATACAAGAAGCAGATCAATTTGTACACAAAAGTTCAATTAATTGCATTGCTTCAGTCTCATTTTGTATGGAGTCAGAGTATCCGTCCCACATTTCACATAGCTCACGTATCACGGCAGTCGATGCAACTGTCTCATCTGACACAGGGATGATGCTCGAAGTGATTAGATTCAATATACAGCTTGCGACCATCATGTACCAACTCCCTGTTTATCTCATATTTTGACATAATGAAATTATATGATTTTCCAACAGAAGATTGACTATCTGACAAAATTAATATACCGCATGTTTTTAGCACCTCATTTCTACTATTAGTGATACCATGTACGAGTTTCATAAATCGATTGTGCATTTGCATCTCAATTGGTAGGTCATTTGATATCAAAGGCAATAAGACACAATGTGGTTGATTTGGGAGTATCCATACACGTCCAACAGCTTTGCGCCAAGCAACAAATACCATTTCAATTTGTCTGCAGGAGAAGTCCCACATTTGAAAACCACAAATGACAAGCAGTAAGACTGGAATAATATATATAGTGAAAAAGACAAAATATATACCAACTTGTGCCATAAGTAGATTAACTTCTGAACAAAATTTATTTACATTTCTTTCAAGCTGAGAACCCATGAGTTCATATCCAACTAGATTTCCCAAATGGACATATTGTGTGACCATTTCAAAAGGTTTGCCGTCCATATGAATTAACTTATCTGACTTAGTTCGCAGGCATGATACCCATTTATTTTTGTTAGGATTAAACTGTACATCATATTCCATTCCAAAATCAGAACATATGTCAAATAATTTTTGAGCTGCATGAATAGTTGGGGACAAAATAACAAGGTCGTCTGCATAAGAAAACACACCCAGAAAAATATTTCTGATCTGACACCCAAGACCTGAATTTTTAAGCCTGACCAACAATTCATCCATGTAGACGCTGAATAGAATCAGAGAAAAAAACGCCACCTTGTTTTACTCCATTACAACATTTAAAGGGCTCAGTAACTATATTATTCCAGAAAATACTCACTTTCTGATTCGTGTACATGTTAATTAAAAAACGAATTAACACTGGGGATAAGCTCCTTTTTAAGAGTAACCTGAATATTTTTACATATTCAACACGGTCAAAAGCTTCCAAAGAGTCAAGAAAGACCATGTTGGCATTGGAATCATAAGAAGTGTGATAATTAACACATTCTAACATGGCGAAAGTACATTGAACTGTAGAACTGTTACATTTGAAGCCAAACTGTAGGTCTGAAGTACATAGGCTATCCGAATTTTCAATCATAACAAGCCAATCAAATAATTTGCCGATAACGCTACCGAGTGCTATGCCTCGATAATTATCAGAATCACATTTAGACTTCCTCTTATCTTTTGGTATTGGATTCAACATAATATTAGTCAATCATTCAGCGGCAACACCACGACTCAAAATAGATGAGAAAAGACATGACAAGCATATGTTAAGCGATGGAGGACCATTGAGTGGATGGTCAGTGTAATGACCAATATGACCATCGTGCTTACTGTTTTTTTTTTTTTAAATTTTGAAACACCTTCCGCAATTTTTTCAACTGATATGCAACCTTCCTTGTATTCAGATGCCACGATCATATCGACAAGCTCATCCTTTATTATTTGCATTTCCGCTTCATCATAGGAGACAGAATTGTAGAGTTTGTCAAACTTTTCTGCACAGATATCATCTATTTCCTGAGCACCCGTATAACCATCAACCAAGTTAGCTTTTGAGCATGCATTATGTCTCATATTTTTAACTTCTGCCCAGAAATCCCTTGTTTTATTAACTATTATAGTTTCTGCTAATTTGTAACCACTCATCTTATCTTTATTCTTCTTCAAGGAACGAAGAGCATAGCGATATTTTGTATGCGTGTGCCTTCTTATGTCGGCTACAGTGCCAACCCTCGGTGAATTATTGGACTTCCAGATTTGTGCCAAAATAGTGCATTTTGTCTTAGAACTTCCACATGATCTTTCTACCTGGAGTTATTTTCTTTCTTTTTTTGACAAATTGCATGAGGTACTACTTTCACTAGCTCTAATACAGGAAGACACGATCTCATCGTGGGAAGATTCGATATCAGTCCTGTTAGCTTTACATCAGTAACCTTTACAGTTAATAACTAACCACGGAATTTCAATTTGTCTGAAATTGTGATCAAGTTGCTCCCGATAATTTGCAATATTCACTTGCATAGCCGCATACCACAATGGTTTGGGAAAACTAGGTGTCACATTACCATTATCTATAAAAGTAATGGGAATCTTAAAAATCAGAGGGGAATGATCTGACAAATTGTCTACCTCGTGTTTAACGTAGTATTGCACAATGAATTCAGCAAAATTTCCTGATACCAGGAAATGATTTATCATGGATGAAACATGACTGGCCTTACTCAGTAATGAATAATGCACGCTAGACACATTATGTTTTACACCACAGAGAAGCCTTTCTTCATCGACAAAGGACAACAGGTTCTCCTCGGTTCATATTTTTGTCTTCTAGATAATCAAGTACCCTAGCTCTACTCTTTTGGGGTAAAAATCAATTATATATTGGCGCCACGTTGGCTGATTATGTCAGAAATCATGAATATTTACATCAATAAAACCATATGGCACTTATGAACTAAGAAACTAGCTAGTGTTTATAACGACAGCTTTTAGCATCATTTCAGAATATAGGGGTGCAATTCTCCACAATTTCGAAAGTCTTGTGCCTTTCGAAGGAAGTTAGGTAAAATGTTATTTGTGCAACAGAATGACATGCGGAAATATTGGTCTTCACAGTAAGGTTTATTACATTTACAACTTGGCTTATCAGATGAGTCAACTTCGTAATCATTGAGGACACACAACAAGCAACGAGAATAATATAACACAAGTTTGCACAACCCTATTAGCAAAACAAAACAAAAAGCAAAAACAAAGAAAACAAAACACACAAAAAAGTGCAGAATATTTTGTAACAATTCATCTGTTAGTAAACATACAATATACTCTGTTTCTCCCCCCACTTAACCGTTTTTTCTTCTGAATCTAGATTTTTTTTCTGAAATAATAGTATTTAGTTGATCACTTGATTTTTGTCACAACTAAGCATAAGTTCGTGTGACCTGAAAGACCCGTTTCCCGATTTTGTAATGTAACATTAATTTTGAATTTCTTCAAATTCTACATTTTAAACTCTCTTACCCCATAAGTGGACTCACCCAGAGATTGGGCCGAATGATGGTCTACATTAGCATAATCACACGTGTTATTGAATAAAATACAGTATATTTGTTTCAGAGGCTTAAATTTTCAGGTTGTCAAACAGGTTATCAAAGCAGGTAAATGAACATTGGTGGAAAACTTTCACGGATAAATGTATTTTAGTCAGGAGCTTGACTGAATCAAGTATTCCTCCACTTCTGTATGTGCAAAACATGACTGCAGTCTGTGACATAAAGACGTTCCGATTGTTTATTAAGCAAAAGGTGTTAGGGTATGTTTTTTTTTGTTTTTTTTTGCACGCTCATAGTCAGGTTACATTCCCTCATGGTTACGATAGTCATCATTGTACTTTCGTCAGTCCATCTCTGTGTTACACCCATCTGCCGATGTATTGACTTCTTTCAGTTCTGGAAATGTTGTAAAGTACTCAGAAAATAGTCCTTTTGGCCGGTGCTATACGTATAAGTTACTCATTTGATCCAATATTGTCGAACAACTTGTGTCAAAATTTTGTATCTTTGATGAATTGCCTGTGGAAATTCACGGTTATACTGTCTACTAATCATAATCCTTTGTTCGTTACTTCAATGATGTTTTCCCGGTTAGCTGTATCTACACATATCCTTCACAAAGAAAGTTTCAGTTTGCCTTCTCGTTTATATGGAGGGAGGGAAAGAACCTTTATAGTGGTAAGATAGTCACTTTGGCCATACCAACGTAGTTTTGGAACAAATTGTAATTGAATAACATAATGATGAGATGGTAAATAGGACAGGATACCTGTCCGTTTATGGAAGGACCTAGTCTACCCAATTGCATTATTCTATTT
>CAXHWN010000490.1:40000-59772 GCA_964020975.1 Hermodice carunculata
CTGTGTCGATTTTGAAGTTTACTGAGGTGTCCTGGATAAAGATTATTTTGGTCCATGGAATTGAATGAGATTCTTTGATTGTGCCTAGAAATTTGAAGACTTGGTTATTATTAACGCCATGTAGATCATATTTTTATTCCCTACAGACTAGTCTGTAGTGTCATTTTAACGAGCCCATCCGGCAAACTGGGTTGCTTGCACCGTGGTCCTTTATTGCAATATTTCTGTGAATTCCCATACCATGATGTGTACAACTCAGCTACCATACAAATTGAGTTTTTTCCCTCATTTCTCTTTTCCCTACCCAAGTCCAACACTCTTTGAAGCCAGACGCTAATCACCGCACACACACTCTCAGCCAGCTTTTTTGCCACTTTCTCTCAATATCTTAATTACTAGGACAGCTGCCTGTGTCCAGTTTCCTTTGTGTCACAGTGCAAAAGAGATGCATAATTTTATTTTCTGGCTTCCAATTTTCATGATCAATGTGTCAGTTCAACATAGCATTTTCTTAGAATTAACTTGATTGTCACATCTTTGTTGAAATTTGAAAAGACGAGTTACTGGATGAAGCTAATTAGAGCCCCCAATCTATTGACTAAAGTGCTACCTCAGTGATTACGTAATAACAATTAGGTTCAGTTACTGGGTATTGTTTGAAATCCAGGATAAATGTGACCCCTGCAGCCAAGCCTCGCAAGAAGAAATGGGGGTGAAAACCAGCATGCAAGATGGCTTTTAGCTGGTATCTTTAGCTGAGGTGTACACAGCATTACCATCAATAGAATTGTGTGGATGCAGTTTTGCTTTAAGCTATTAACAGATGGGTAGCGATGGATCTTTTTACTTTGCTTGGAAGGTTTCCGAGTTCGATATCCACATTAACCTTTACACACTTTGTACTTAGACTAACGTTGAAGTGCTTCACGTTTTGAGTGGGTGTAGTGACCATTTTCAGGACCCATGTCTTTGTGCTGTTTTTTTACTTGCCCTGTTTGTTGAGCCATTTTTGTTGCTTTTTCCAATGCTAGTGTTTAGCTGCATTTTCTGTGGCAGTGTACTATCATTTATCCCCCCCCCCCAAAAAAAAAAATCTATCTCTGATCATTTCTTCTCTAAGAGCACTGTAGTTGCCATATTCTGACAGGGTATGCCGGAATGTAATAAATGTATTCACTGGTTCGTCAGTTTCTTGAATGCGCGGTTGGAATTTTACTCTTTCACAGGTGACGTTTTTGTTCCCTACAAAGTACTCTTCAAACATTTTCTACACTGTTTCATACGCTTTAGAATTCACATCAGATAATTGAAAACTGATCAAGGTATCATCTGGAATATCACCCATAAAATATATTACAGTGCTCATTTGTTACTCTTCCCCTTTTAAGTCTAGATGCTGCTTGGAATCTTTCCGTCATTCGTATACATTTAAACCATGATTATGGTTGGGTTAAGTCAAGTGATTGTGGAGTGCTAAACGGAAAGTTGGCCATGAGAGAAGCGACTGTCGCCATCACAGCTTCGCTCTCCACTCCAGTGATGTGAGCTCTGCAAATCTGTACTTGAACTTTGGACCTTGTTCTTATTGGCACTTTTCACACTGTTGCTGTAACCTTTGTCAAGGGATATTTTGGTTTTCCATTGAAAGTCTGTTTGCCTGAGCTTGTTGTTTTCATTCTTGGTCACCACGGCCACCGTTTAGTATTATGTATAAGAGTTGAAATTGGTTCAAGCAGGGTTTACTTTATCTAAAGCACACAGGTCTAAACAGATGCTGCTGACACATCTGGGAGTCATGGAAAAGAGAGATTATATGGAACAAGTAGATGTATCAAACACAGTGGCATTGTTTAGCCACAACTTCTCATACTCCATTATAATGACGGTCAGTGGTTGGCAGTGAAAACGTCTTGTACGGGTGCAGACAAATGTGGTACATAATGACAACCCAACGTTTCCAAGGTGAGGGATAGGCAATGACGAGCGTACACCTTGGACAGAAATACCTACAGTTTTGACTTGTCACACGTTTATTTCGCCACATATACACAGATACATTTGATTTATCTTCCCACATACTTCTTTGCAAGGTTGAGTTCTGCATTACTTTTCTATACAATGTGATTTTGATGGGTTCTGTTTTATTTTGTCCCTATTCCGGTTGCTGCAGCAGAAGGGGTTGCAGTCATGGACATTTCTTTTGTTTCTGTCTGCTGGTCGGGCAGTGCCTGGCCAAACATAGGTTTGCACCGGAACAACTTACGCATGTGATGTCTGAAATAACTACCAGTTAAACTGTAAAGAAAAAAGTTGATTGCATTATTGCTCAAGTAAAGCAATTCAGCTACTTGAACAAAAAAATCAAGGATAGTTGCGTCAAGTCGATCATGGCGACGGCCAGGGAATTCTATCTGGTAGTGCAAAACGAAGCCTACGCTGTACGGTAGTCGGAATAAGACAAAGATTATGGCCACAACAATGAGCAATTTTGTGAGCGCTGCTTCCTTGGTATCTTTAGAACTTTGATTGTGCAGTGACTGGCCTTCAAGCTGTTTTTTTCGTTCAGCTTGAAAACGCTTCAGTTGAATAATGAGCAACGTTGTGAAGAATCCTACTAAACCACTGGGTATGATCAAACCCCCTACCCGAAGAACAACCAAGCTCCAAAGTGCATACTCTGTTCTCTTGCGAACAATGCATGAAATACTGTTTTTCGCATAGAAAAGCGTCCAAAATGGAAATACTGTCAATGATAGACAGAATAGGCCTGTTAGCACAATTGTAACTTTTACTTTAAATGGTGTGGATATGCGGGCTATTTTCAGAGGGAACATCACCGTTAGGAAGCGTTCAATTGTTATGCAGACTGTAAGGTAACTCGAGTAAAGTTGCCCGAAGAATCGCATGCTAATTACAAATCCACACATTGCATTTGAGGTATATATAAATAGCATGAAGACGTAAGTCATTTTCAGCCATTCAATGGAATCTGCCGCCAAAAATATGTTGTCTGCAATGGCCATGGCAACAAAAAAGTGTCCCGGTGTAGTCATACGCATAGGTGTTGACATTATGATCACGACGACAAGCACATTGCAAATAAATCCAGGCACCGAAATGAAAGGCCTGGTATAAAAGTTGATATAGACAGCAAGTTCATATAACGAAATCCATTTGATATTCCAGAGTTTGTAGAAGTCTCGTAGGGTCAGAGTAGTAATGTTTGGTGAAAATGCCATGGGTGAGGTCACATTTAGGGTTGTCCATGCCAATGAAGAATTCATTTTGTGTATTGTTTACCTGAAGTAAAAATAAAACAAGTATCAACTCTGAGTGCGTTCATTACCTGTCCTGCAAGTAATTCCATGAAAATGATATTCCATCAAAAGATAAAGTCTGGCATAAGAACACCCGCCAACCAACCGGCGCTACTAGCCCATAACCCTGCATTATGTGTCGCGATGCTCTATTATGATGGTCATATAAGAGCCAATGGCATACATTTTATATTACAAAATTCAAATTTTTTGCCACAAATCTTAATGATTCTGTCAAAATACAGTTAGTTCGTACTGATCTAACTTTAAAAACCACAACAAAACCTGTACTGAGCATACAACTATATCTAGGGGTGTTTAGTAAATGCTTCTCGTTGGAAATGATCACTGTCGGCGGCAGAGGGTGGAATGTTCGTTATGATGGGATTTGTCTGTAAACGCTCAAGTTAACCCTTACGATAATCAAAAAGGACACTTTTCAGAGAACATGCACATTTTATTTAGTGACCCTAACTTTTCAGATTTTTCATAAACTAATTTCATGTGTACTTATACAAAAATCATTTGCCCTGCTGCCCACTCCAAACTATACCTGTTGGGAGATTTCAGCTGCTATATAAAAGGAATATTGTCTTTACAAGCTCGCCACCGGAAATGACGTGATATGTCTTGCACAGACCAATTGAGTATGTCAAGTAAAGAAAACTTTCTTTAGGTTTTACCATGGAAGTAGAGCTCAGAACGTGAAGTTTCTGATTTATAACAATACTTTTCCTATCTATGGACACTGACGTATTGTGCTGTATTTTATTTTTTATTTTCGTTTTTATTTATTTTTTTTTTTTTGGAGGGGGGGGGGGTTGTTTTGTTTTTGTTTTTGTTTTTTTTGCAAACCACATGGCTTAGCCTGGTGAGAACTGGAGAATCAATAATACAGAGCTTAGTGACCTTGCCTCACCAAAAACCAAAGAAGTACATGCCCAGCAAGTTAATGAGGTATGCACCTTTTGCAAAATAATCTATATATAATGCACACAAGTATTTCTACAATTAGCAGGATGACATGTATGTTTATTTATCACTTCATAAATTCTGCATATTTGTTAAAATCCAGCAATGGCATTACCATTTCTTTCATTATACTTCATGAAGCTCAGTTAACACAAGCCAAAATACAGCATGTTGCGTAGAACAAACCACAAACACTCAAAATCTATATCAAAACTAGTGTGAACAGGGTAAAACATCCATTTTCTACCTTCAATACCTCGATGAAAAAGACCTAAGTAAGGAAAACCTGCCCACCAAGTAGATGAGGAGTGCACTGTTTTGTAAAACAATCTGTATTACCAGGGTAACATGTATGTCTATTGATCACTTCATAATTGAGCATCTTTGTTAAAAATCGAGCAATGATATTGCCATTACTTATATTATACTTTCAGTGGGATTGTATCGAGCTCAGGTAACACTAGGAAAAATACAGCATGTCCCGTAGAAAAAAACTCCAAAACGCTTAAAATGTATAGCAGAAACCAGTGTAAACTGGGAAATTCATCATTCCCGTACGTTCAAGACTTCGATGAGAAGGACCTTAGTGAAGAAAAGTGCGAACACCTTTGTTGATGGCTTCTTAGTTTTCAACTGGTGAGACAGACCGATTTTACCGTAAGCGAGAATGTGTCTGCTGAAAGTGAATATTCATTTAATGTGTGTGTATATATATATATATATATATATATATATATATATATATATATATATATATATATATATATATATATATATGTATATATATATATATGTATATATATATATATGTGTGTGTGTGTGTGTGTGTGTGTGTGTGTGTGTGTGTGTGTGTGTGTGTGTGTGTGCGTGTGTGTTTGTATGTGTGTAGCCGACAGACATTTTGACAAACTTTGTTTCATAAGAATAAATGTTTAATGTTGTGTTAACTTTCTGATGGCGCTATTTCCTTCTAATATCTTGAAACTACTGTACTGATTTTAACATGTCGCTAGCAGCCATACAGTTTTTCATAAGTTATGGTCCTAACTACTTTATTATCAACGTTTGCTGTTATCATTTTGTCTAATAGACAGAAAACGCTGCTATACAAACATAAAACGTTGCCTACAACTATACTTAGTGGACGAGTAAAGAGCCACATTCTCACTTTGAGCAACCATGTAATTTAACAAGGGAATCATTACATACAGAATTGCTGCTTTAACTCAGAGGATAAGACCTGTATGTTTAAATTTGCAAAATGTATGTAAAGTTCAAAATAAAAACAAAGATTGTACTTGAAAGTAAAAACAACAGAAAGTCTGTGTGAACATGCTCTGGTCAGCTGACCTTGAAATTCATCACATTAGTGGCCATGTGATCTAGAGGACAGGATACAGGTCACCCATGTACTGTAAGCTTGACTGTCACAAAGTATCACTGTCACACCAACACGGCTATATGAAAAGTTTTCGGTTATCAAGCAATCAAAATTAACACATGTGACCCGCTGAATTTGGGAATGAGGAAAAATCAGTCATGTACTAGCTGAATATGGCCTACCTAGAGTGCCTCAGCAGTAGGTCATTTCATATTCCTGCCTAATACTGTTATCATGTGAGTACTACAGTTTGCAAAAGAGTCCCTCTCTCCTCGGGGATGGGCTCAAGATCACCCAAATTTTGTCAAAATGTGGACCATAACTCTCTGCAACAGCAAGCTCTGAGCTCAAATACAGTTAAAAGTTATGTATGTACAGTAAAATTATAAAATTGACCATGTTACCCTGGGAATGACATCAACGTCACCCAAACACTAAAGGAAGAATAGCTCTTGTAGCAGAAATGCACTATATTCAACATCAAAGTCCTAGCTTCAAAAGTTATAAACTAAAAAGTAAACTCGATGTGAGTGGTCTTGTGACCTTGGGGATAAGGTCAGGGCCACCCATGTATAGCCCAGGTATTACATTTGTATCCAGGAGTGTCTCTGTATAATTTCAAAGCAATCTGATTAACAGTTCCAGAAAACAACCTAGAAAAAGCTAGTGCATTATCATTTGGATTAACTTGGTAGGGACCCAGGTAGATTACATACCTACAAAGTTTGAAGTAGGCCTGGCCACTTGGTTTGGAGTAGTAGCAAAAAATGTATATTACCATTGTGATCCCTATTGACTGGCATGATAAAATAAGTATATATGCATTAAGCCATAACTACCAAAAAAAAAAAAAAAAAAAATAAAAATATAAAAAAAACTTTCACAGTCACATCATGTAATGAAAAATTGGTTTGACCCTTCCACAAGAAACATTTCCACCACGTTTTGGGCAGAATTTAAGGTAAAGTCTGGAAAAGATTTTAAAAAATGGGTAAAAAACAAATATTTATGGAAGAAGAGGACTTTTAATGTCCTGTACTCAGCCAATCTTGGATGCACAGACTGAACTGGTATTGTGACCTATGATAGGAAGGTCGCCTGTTTCACATCATGATCACTCTTGCTAACAGGTACATATCCTTTTGCTAATCGTAATAATAATAATAATAATAATAATAATAATAATAATAGTAGTAGTAGTAGTAGTAGTAGTAGTAGTAGTAATAAGAATAATAATGATAATAATGATAATAATAATAATAATAATAATAATAATAATAATAATAATAATAATAATAATAATAATAATAATAATAATAATAAAAGCAGCAGGACCCGTTGTAGCAAATTAAGGTCTACGGGTTCGCACAAGTTCCCTTACGCAATTTCGAAGATATTGGGTTGGCTTTTTCCGAGAAGATTTTTTTTTGCATTCTGAAAAAAAAAAAGAAAATTCATTTAAAAAAACAAATTCACTGCACAACTCACTGCACAACACTTGACAATTCCAAATTCTCATAATTTCCCAAAAAATTTGTTCCCAACTTCGAAAAATACACCACCACCACCACCACCACCATCATCAACAACAAAAACTATAAATACATGCGCTTGATTTATATTACTAAAAATTTCACAGCAAGTAGCATAGAAATGCCTTGTAATCATTCACGAACGTGACAAAGAGTGCGTAATATTGCCAATTCTTTATATTGCTGTCATTTTGGTAAGCATTTTGCCAAATAACTCAAACATAAGATATATTTTGGCCAGAACAGCTTAGAAAAAAAAAGCTGTATACTGACCCCTTTTGCTTGTCCCAAAAGTTACAACTTTACTAGACACGGGCTTCGGGTTAGCGGTTAACGCCGTTGCACACCATATGTATGTGAAACTGAAAGCACAAACGCCAATGTAGATCTGCGCACGTGTGCACGGCAAAGTTGAAATCAGGTCTAATTTTATAATACTTAATTTATGAATTTCAGTAAATTTTGGTATAGATTTATAAAATACAATGCTACATTAACCCGTTATGAAATGGCACCATGCTATCGATGCCATGGGACCTCCCATCACCAAACTTTATCGTGGGCTTGAGTCTTGCAGGAGCGTGCACAAAATGTCAAATCACACACACACACACGACTCGTTGTCTGTCTGGCGTCTGCCCTGAACAAAACTGTTTCTAATGCCACTTCATAGACTGGCTGTCGTCTGGTTCGTCATATTTGTCCCAAAGGAGTTAATACACAGGGGTGTTTAATGGCGACGTGGGTCCATTGGATCGCCGAAGGCGACGAATGTCTAACCGCGACATGGGACCAGTGAGCCGCCCAGGCGACGAACCAGACTGGTAGGGTTAACAAAGTTCCACCCGCATCCTGCAGATGGCGCGGACCGGGGAAAATTTGCACCGGCTATAAACAGCCAATCAGAAAGCAGGTCACCTTTTGACATGCAAAATTTGCATTTAATATCTAAACAAGACGGCATGGCCAACATGGCAGTAGCAGCCACACTCAAGGACAGTGTACACTTTACAGCTTAAAAACTTGGTCGGCCTGTGGAATCAGGAGTTCAACTGGAAATACTAGAGTACATAGGCAAAGGGCAGGATGTTTTTGCATCTTTGTCGACAGGTTCGGGCAAGTCTGACGTACATGGCGTGCTGCAGTGGGCAAACCACGGTCATCTCACTCTCAGTCTCAGTCTCAGCGAGGATCCCTCAGCCTCATACATTGTAATCATTGTATCGCCTTTAGTAGCCATCATTAAAGAACAGGTAGCATTTTTAAAGGAAAAGGGAATGAAAGCAACCCATGTAGGAGATGAGTAATGTGATTTGGAGGGCCTAAAGAAGGGGAATTACAACTACATGTTTGGCAGTCCTGAATCTCCCCTGTCTGCCAAGCACAGAAAGCAGATTTTCACAAACCCCTTCTACAAGTCACGACTTGGTGCCATATTCATTGATGAAAGTCATTGTATAGTGAAATGGTAATGTTTAACCGCGACATGGGATCAGTGAGTCGCCGAAGGCGACGAACCAGACCAGTTCAAATTTCCACCGGTCGGCGCCATTTGCAGGATGCGGGTGGAACTTTGTTAACCCTACCAGTCTGGTTCGTCGCCTTCGGCAACTCAATGGTCCCACGTCGCAGTTAAACATTCGTCTCCTTCGGCGACTCACTGCACCCCACAACGCCGTTAAACACCCCTGTGTATTAACCCCTTTGGGACAAATATGACGAACCAGACGACAGCCAGTCTAGCCACTTCACTGCACCATCCGTGAACAAATTAAGCAGTAGCCTTGGATCCAAAGAACGCAGATATTTTCCAGCTATTGTGTGATGTTGTAGAGTTAGCGGTATGAATTTGACGTTGTTGTGCACGTGGTTCATGCACTGAAAACGGGTCAGCTGTCTTTACATACTCATGCCACATAAAATCTCGTAAATAATGTGTAATCAGCAAACAAAGTCATAAATAAATGATACCTGAGACATGAAGCCCATAATGAGAATAAGGTCAAGGTCGCCCATCTTCAACCGTTACCTTGCTTTCTTTTAGCTCGTATGATATAAAAAGTCATAGCTCCAAAACTTCTTGACATATAATGCACAAAGCAAATTCAACATCAATGACTCAGTGACCTTGGCAAATACGCTAAGTTTATCCATCCTCAAACATGAGCATGCTCTAATGGAACACTGTTATCCTGTGTAATATGAATGACCTTACTCAGAAAGATCTTGACATATTATGCAGAAAGCAAATTCCAAATGAATGGCTCTCTTAAATCCAAAATTTTAGAAGTATGACAAATTGAACATGCATGGTAGTGACTCACCTAAAGTACACTACCACCAAGTTCAAAGTGCGTCAGTCTGGCGACTGGATACAGAGATGAAGTCGAAAATGTGAATTAGCATTAGAATGCCCATTGACGTGCATATTAATCATTAGGAAAGGTGCATTTGTCGGCAAGTTCGCGAATTCAAATAAAAAGTCGTTAAAAATTGGAAACCCACGGCAGTGTCACGTAGTGAACAACTTTGACTTTTCACAAGGAAGAAATCCACCAATTTTCAGAATAATTTGAGTGACGCTTCTGGTGAAATTAGAATTAATAAAAACACACACAAATGATTAAACAGTTCCAACGCCATCTGGTGAACAAATTAAAAACAAAGAGCCCCAAGGAGTGTTTCTGTGTAATATTAAAGTAAAAGGGTGGGTTGTTTCCGAGATTTTTTTTAGATTTGCCCAAAAGAAAAAAAATCACTTGAGCATGACCATTTGAATAGAAATGGTAGAGACCCACCCAAGGTACATTGCCACCATGTTTGAAATGAATTTGTCCCCAGGGTTTTAGTGAAGTCAAAAATGTGAATAGTGGATGGACGAAGAGTGATGTCATGCTCTGCAAGCTGACAAGCCAACTGATCTAAACTCAAAAGTATAAGCGTCACCAGTCAATTTATGATATATTATCCAAACTTTAATGCATTCAACTTCGTATTTTCGTACTTTTGCACAATTGTTTGACACAAAATAATTATGAAAAAAACTAGCGCATGCAATCTGCGCGTATCCTCCTACTTTCATTTAAGTTTATAATCATTAGTGAAGTACTCTAAAATGCTACACGGATTGAGTACTTATTCAAATTAACTATTTTATGGTTCTATAGCCCGATTCGTACACTTGTGGAAAGTCTTGCATGAAATTATATATATATATATATATATATATATATATATATATATATATATATATATATATATATATATATATATATATATATATATATATATATATATATATATATATTGGATGCTTTGTAAAACAACTGTTACAACTGGCTGAACCATAGGATATGTGGCACAGGACTATGACACAGACGGCAAGACTTGCAACGGTAATGCTAGTATGAACATGGAAGGGTTACTCAAGTGTGATATGAAGCCACATGATTTTTGCTGTTTTCAGATACATCGTTTTACAACAGTTCAGTCTTGAGGCAGACACTATCATCAACTCAGCTCATCTTAGCTCAAAGTATATCTAAGTCTGATGAGCACATGCTGCACACACTGTTTTGGTTGGCTTGTCAAGGTATTAAGACATATTCATGCTTATGGGATCAGGTATTTGAGAGTTCCCAGTGTTCATTTTTATTACCACATAATAATAGCAAAGTTAGAACCCCATATTATTTCAACATATGATTATAATTATGCCTTCTATTTTCTAAATATCATGTCAATGATCATGTCACTTTATAATGTTGGTTATATATAATTGTCAGATGTACTGTATCGCTTCAGTATGACTCTTGTTGCTACGGTAAAAACTGCTTTCTGCTTATACCTTGACTAAAGATCTGTGCAAGGCCACTGCATTTTACACACACACACACACACACACACACACACACACACACACACACATATATATATATATATATATATATATATATATATATATATATATATATATATATATATATATATATATATATATATACATACATATACTTATATATATATATATATATATATGTATATATATATATATATATATATATATATATATATATATATATATATATATATATATATATATATATATATATATATATATATATATAGTTGCTTCAATGGGGCATCTGGATTGTACACGATAGATCCATTACACAAAAATTAATGTCAACAACTACACGTAAGCATTTTCCATACTCTTACAAGTACGGTGCAAATCAGAACAGGGCAGAAGACGCACAGAAACCCGAATGAACAAAATATTATTTTACGGCTACGAAGGTGTACCAGGGATTTCAATTAACTTTGTTCTGTACATAGCTTACCTTATTGGTATTTTTGTAACTTGCGTTTCAAATAGCCAGAAGAAAAATTGTACAGATCAAGAAATCTACTCTAATCGATAGCACTAGTCACCATATCACCTGATTTACACCTGTATGCCCTGTTTTATGTGGCAATCATTAGAAATCAACTTTTATCGAATAAAAAAAAAGTTTATAGAGGAGTAAAATGCAGACATATGTTTTGCATATGATTTCAATTGATAGCACCCAAAGTAATAAGGTTATCCAAAGAATACAAACGGGAGGAACCGAGCGTAATCTTTGGTTTACAGAAACAAAAGTGTGCGATTTATCTGAACTTTGAAGTCATCCATACGGTGACAGGCATGTGCCAGCTAACACTGGTGTACTCGAATGATGACTGGTAATTTTGGGTTTTTCGTGGCCGCCGCCATTAAAAACACACCAGTGAATATCCTACAACTAAACGGGTACCTACTCTTGCCGCAACATGCAAGCGACTGGGGTTTTCAAGGAAGCGCCATAATTTAGAAATACGCATCATCCAATCATGAAATAATACTTGACCATGTGCTGTGTATTTTTGCAGTTTTGAAAGTAAGATAGACATGGATATCTACGATGTACAAGGTTTATCTATCGTACATGCATTGATATGAGGATTTGATTTTTTAAATGTTGTGTGTATGTGGCTGAAACTCCCAAGTGTGTTGCTTTAATTACTCACTATGTTTTTATGTGTCAGAATTTTAGATAAATTTAGTTAATGCTGAAATATACAAATAATTTTGACACACGCTGCAAATGCTTCCATGGACCAGGAGCAGAAATAGCTGCACATTTTGAACTTTTGCCCATCTAAGGTACATTTAATGTTTTAAAATCGTACATTACAGAGCAGGATTACTGTAGCCTACTTAGTTTGTCAGAATTATATCCGCTACGTTTGACATAACAGAATAGATTGTAAAAGTTGCCATAATTTTGAAAGAGCAGGAAGTGTAAAATATGTTCAGCCGGACATTCCGAACGATTGCGACGGACAGAGCAAGAAAACAAATTGAGGTTGACATAAAAGTGTGTGCCTGTAGGAAAATCATTTTCAGCATAGTCCGCGAAGATTGACCAGAGTGCATCATACTTTCTCTCTCTGTGTGTATTCGTAGATGCTTACAATAAAACAATTGCATAAAAGTACTTTCATTTGAATGTTGTAAAAACAAATACTTTGTGTTACATCGAGGTCAGAATGCCTCTTTTCCTTAGTTTAGTAGGGCAGCCTTCCCAAGACATCTTCGGCAAGTTTCGTGATGTAACAACAGTATTTTTGTCAAAGTGTGCTCAGCAACAAAGACACACATGAATTATTTTTAGTCACAAGTATAGGTTAAGCATTCTGACCTATTATGTTAAAATACCAGGTACTATTGTTTTCCATTGTAAAATGTGGTATCTCTCAGTCACATTTAAAGTGTTTGAGCACACCCTCGTCAGTCAAGAAATCAAATGAGTATACTGGCCATGGGTATATTCGATGGCCATGATTAGATGAAGTGAATTATTTATAAAACCTGTAAGGTCTTAAATACATTGTATACCAAAAGAAATGTGAGTCATTAAAATCGTGGTTAACAATGATGAAGAAAAGAGAAGTTTTTAACTTCACATAAGACATGCAGATGCTGTCTCATTCTTATGCGCAATGCTGATAGGTACTACTGTTTGCACTTAGTATAATTCTAAAGACAGCTGGGTGAAAGTGAGACAGAGTATAGACAGGGATAACAGATCACCAACTTGCGACATGGTTGCAGAGAACAACGGATTAGGTGTTGCAAAAGTGAATTTGGTACTATTTTCCAGAGCTTAATGCCGTCTAGCAATTGTCTGGTCAACACAAATGTAATATCCTCATTTTTATGAAGAACCTGAACTCTTTTGATCAGAAGACTGCCGGGAATTTTAAAATAAGATCAATGACCAGCGCTTTATTCCTCGTAAATTTGCTTCTACTCCCAATGTACACTACATGCTACTATACAGGCGTGAGCTAAGCCTTCAGTAAGAGTGTGCCTTGTCTATTTCTCTAGAAAATAACATTACTTTTTCAAATTAATCCTGATAAAGTCATCCACTGCAAGCTCAATATTATTTGCTGTTTTACAAAGCTCAAACTGCGGATATGAAGGCACTCAAAAGTTTTACTCAAACGTTTTTCCTTTTTTTGGCGGGGGGGGGGGGCATGTTTCTGTGTCTTTGTGGTTTTTTTATTTTTTTTCTTATTTTAAGCTGAAGGTATATTAAAGTAGCATATTTAATATTGCGTCACTCCAATCCAGATGAAATGTCTATATTCCTTCTATATCAGTGTCTGCTCTGTTATTTCTGAGCGCAATTTCCATAACATAGTTTATAAAAAAAAAAATCAACAATGCCATGGAGCCTGAACAATGCAGCCATGCCACAACACGATTACATTTTTTTTTTCGGCCTGTTTGTAGCTGTGACCAGTTACTCCACAAGCAAGAAAATAGCGCACATTAATTAAGCGTTTCACAAGACTGTTATTTGGTCACAAAAAAAGGATATGGATTTTTTTAACAATATATTACTAAAGCTAAAGGAAAATGAAAGTATTCGTACAAAACGTTTGTGTGGGAGACTTCAGATCTGAATGTAGGTATACAGCACCACAGCCTTTAAGTAAAGAAAGAGTAAAGGTAGGAGCATCTGATACATCAGATTAGGTACTCGTTAAAACGCTTACGCACAGGGCTGTGTGCGCGTTATTTGTCTCTTATGACTGCTTCAAACATAGGAGGAAGGGGTGATAGGTGACAAAAAATGTATTTAATTATTTGTGCGGCCTTCAGGTGCGTGAATGCGCAAAGAGGCCTATTTGAAAGACGAGTTCATTTCACTTTCTATTTCGTGCTACCCTAAAAGGCATATAAAGTGACGGATAACAAAACAATATTATCCTGTCACTCCTTTTCAACTGTCTGACACAATCGAACTTAGATGGAACTAGTCCAGATAACCAACGACGCATCCATAAAGTAAACTTGCGTCTGGAATCGGTTTTTAAACTTATATTATCTAGACAATGGATCACAATCACGGGTTTATTGGGCGTAGGGCCTGCGTATTTTTTTATAGGTGACATACAGGCGTACATTTTAAATAAATAATGAGATAGATATTTGTCATTTTGCCTCAATAATTTGGTAATAGGGTAAAAAGCGTGAGTATCATCAATTTTGATTGAGCATATGCAAACAAATAACTTAATAAAGAAAGAAAGCAATCGTCTTTTGCAATTTATTTAACTCTCCGGCTAGGTTGAAATATATCTAATATTAGTTACCCTTATGTATGTTGCAGTTCAGCCAGGCTTAGTTAAATTATTCAATGTCCCCAGTCAACCAGTGAGAAGACTACCGGCTACAGGATCTTGCATTTCATATCTCTCTTTGCTCAGATGATAAAACGAATCACGTATATTCCAAAGCACGGGTAGCATAATTTGTAACATTCTACAATGTTTTGGTTTAAATTGCCATAGTTTGTAGGCCTAGAATGTGTCTCCAGCTATGGCTCAACAGCAAATACATCGACCTACATAGATACATATGTAAGGAATAGATAGGATATTCCTTTTATGTGTTTAGTTCTAAACATTAAATAAATCAAATAGACTTTCGCGTCAATGATGCACGATGGTAATCATCAGAGAACAATAAATCCACTCGGGAGTCCAGAGTCTCCCAGGAGTTAGCAGATGGTTAATTGTCGGGTACAAAAAGATAGAACTAGTCCAGTTTTTATCTTCTCCCAGGGGAGGGGGCGTCATTGATACCAGTCACCCCCCCCCTCCTCCATGCACACACACACACACACAAACCATGGCAGGTATAGGTCATACAAGCCGAAGAATGAAATGATAAGCATGTAGTTAGGAAACAAGTGTTTGCATCCAATAATAACCGGAAATTCCATAACACACACATATACGTGTGAACATGAGAGAGAGAGAGAGAGAGAGAGAGAGAGAGAGAGAGAGAGAGAGAGAGAGAGAGAGAGAGAGAGAGTTAATGCTTGGCATATATTATCAGGGTGCCAAGAGGTCGTGGGGAGAGAGAGAGGTGTGCCATGTGGTCGTGGGCAAGTTAAAGACACCAGGTGTTTATGGCGTTTCAGTAGACTGCGATACTGAAATTTCTTTGGCCAGTATCCTTAGCAAGAGTATAAGTATGGTAACACAGAAAACAAAGACCATAACGTAATACTAAATAGTCACAAGCATGATGTTTAAATACCGTTGATCATAGTAATACTCATCTTTTTAGAACAAACAATGAGGGTGCCAATTTTGTTTCAATCTCATGATCATTAAAATAAACCAAACCAAACTCTAAAATCTCTAACTTCAGACGTAAGAGTGCTTAATGATACACACAAAACCAAAACCAAAACAAGCGGGTTGTGCGGACAGCCCATTCACGTTAAAATGGATGCCAGCTTTTTCTTGACCATATAAAAATTAACTTGAAAAACCTGGTACAGTAGTTGTGTGCAGATATGCTCCATTCAGTCACGAATGAGGGCTGGTCGCAAAGGAGCCAATAGCATAGGATTATACAAAATCTATGTGTTGTTACCTGTGTACAACAGAGTTTGTCATTGTGGGACACAAAACCTCCCCTTTCAGGGTCTTGTGCACAGAAATGCACAGGGTCAGAAATGCATTGTGTCATTTTCGAGAAGAACCTTTTTTCGAGATAAAAATGTAATCCCGAGCTGATTTCTGCAGACAGAGAACTTTCAAACCAGATATGTAAACTTGTGATTGGTAGACACCACCACCACCACCCAGTCCATCTGCGTGAAACATTTTCTAAACCATTTTGAAAGTATCGTGCCAAGGCTGGTACAGTAGTTGTGTGCAAATATGCTCCATTCAGTCACAGACAACGACTGGTCTCAAACGAGACAGTAGCATATACGCCTCAGAGAACTGTTTTGTCGAGTAGTTTTTGTAAGAATACATATTTGGGAGGGGGTGACTCTGTACAAATATTCTCTCCTATTTACAAACACCTTATTCTGGCGTGATGGCTAAATTACTATTAGGGTGTCAATACATTTTCAACAAACTGAAGTAGATAAATAGTAATGTAAATTAAAATGGAACCCTAGAATAAATTTGAGATAGTTTGCTTCTGCACAAGACACTTTTTGAGCTAACATATATCACACGCTGATATTTATCAACACGTAAACATATACATATTTTATGAAACACTCTTCAGAAGTGTATGTATCAGGATATAAGTCGACGTGGACTTTGAATGGGTCAACTTTTATCAAAAGACTAAACGGCGAAGACGTTCTGATGGTGTCCCTGGACGATTTTAAACAAAACTTGCCTGGATTCGACTTATCTAAGTATAAAAATGATAGAAGGTAAACTACTACGTTCTCCCATATACATACACTTCATATTTATTAACAATACTGTCTTTTATTCCATGTTAATTTCTTCACTGAACCACGATGCGATGGCATGTTTCAATCGCCTCCGGGCCTAGTTACGGTTGCGAAGAACCGACCTTTCTGCAGTCAAAGTAAACTGTGTACTCCGCCGCCAAATAGTTCCTGCATCAATGACGTCGTAGATTCAACAGGGCGGCTACTTTTGTGACGTGAGCATCAAACCAGCCGTAACAACGTTATGTCCAGTTTTTTTTTTTTTTTTTCAATACTCCAATGTCTCTTTTTAATATATAGACAGTTTGAAGTTTGGTCTTCCCTCGGTGACACATTGCAATTTGTATGAAGCCGAGGTTACGGTCTCAACACTTTCTGCAAGTCACAAGACTTGCAGCGGGCAGCGATTTGGTCAGCTGTTTCATGTTTGTAGGCCTACTGTTCTGTGTCTGTTGTCAAACATTCAGTTTTATTTCGTCAAAATCAAGACTCCGCATAAATAACATGGTTCTCTACCGTACAGTCAAGAAACAAAAGAACAATATTAATGCCGTTTTCGGCACTTATCTTTCCTCTCACCCAGTAAGCTGTAAGACTTCTTTCATATCCCAGCATGAATAATCAAGACATTTTGCTGCAATATGGAGGGCTGGCATCGAATTCCCTCACACACAAACTCTCAGTCCTAGACAATAATGAAGATAACAACGGAACTGCAGAGCCAGACATTCTGTGTATTTCCCCTTATTTAAGTTTAGATGAATTGATTGATACATTTAAAGCAAAAGATAGACAGTTCACAATATTGAGCCTTAATTGTGCCTCTCTTAATGCCAAATTTGATCAAATCAGAATCTTAATTGACCTATTAGCAAACAACAACTGCCTTCCTAGTGCAATATGTATTCAGGAAACTTGGCAGTCAGACTTGATGGATGTATCTCTTTTTCAGCTAGAAGGTTACAATTTAATTAGTCAAGGCTATATTTTTTCTACTCATGGTGGTTTAGCTATGTATTTAAGAGACAGTTTCAACTATAAAACTTTAGATATTTATAACAAATCTGACATTTGGGAAGGCCAGTTCATAGAAATTAGTAGCAACCTGCTTCAAAAGAACATTACACTAGGTAACATTTATAGACCCCCACGAGACATAACTGATAACTATAACTTGTTCATTAGTCAGTTGACTCCTGTACTTGACCTGCTTAATCGTAAAAATAGCCATGTTGTTTTAGCTGGAGATTTTAATATTGATTTACTAAAAATCAATGAAAGAGATATTGTGAACACATATTTCGACATATTACATCACTTAGCTTTTTTCCGCAAATAACTTTACCTACCAGACTCTCCCAAAATAGAGGCACTTTGATAGATAACTTTCTGTTAAAATTAACAAACTTTACACATTCTCCCATCACTGGAATCTTAATGTCAAACATCTCTGATCATTTTCCATACTTCATATCTCTTGATTGTGGTAAAATCTTTCAATCAAATCCAAAATACACTTATATTAGGCAGAATACATCAGAATATTATAATAATTTTCTAAAAGAAATCAGTACATCAAACATATTTGACAAAATGAACAAAAACCCAAATACTAACCCCACAGAAAATTATAACCTGTTAGAAAATATTTGCAAACATGCGTTTGAAAATAATTTTCCTACCAAAAAGGTTAAATTTAATAAATATAAACACAAAAAAATCTAGTTGGATAACACGGGGCATATTGATATCCATAGCAAATAGAGACAAATTATATAAAGAACTGAAAAAGACTCCCATTAACTCAGAGGAATATGATCAGCGCAAAACCAATTTACACACATATAATAATATTCTTAAGAATAATATTAAACAAGTTAAGAGAACTTTCTATAGCAACTGCTCTGCCAGACACAAAAGTAATATAAAAAATACTTGGGAAACAATAAAGGAGATACTGAACAAAACAAAGAAGAAATCAAATTTTCCCAATACTTTTAAAATGAATGGAGATAGTACTGTTACTAACAAGCAAATAATTGCTAATAATTTTAATAGATATTTTGTTGAGATAGGTCCCAAACTTGCAACGCAAGTAAATCCGTCTACTACTGAGGGTTTTCAAAATTACTTACAAAACCCAAGTGAACACAATTTTGACTTTAAACCGGTGACCAAGGAGACTATAATCAAGACTATAGACTCCTTAAAAACAAAAACAAGCTGCGGTCATAACGGAATTTCGGTCAAACTAATTAAATTCATAAAAAATGAAATCAGTGGGGCTCTGACACTTCTTTTTAATCAATCGATTGCTACTGGAGTTTTTCCTGAAAATGTAAAAATAGCTAAAGTTATTCCCCTCTTCAAAAGGGGTGATGAAGGATTATTCGATAATTACAGACCAATCTCCCTGTTATCAAGCTTCTCAAAAATCTTTGAAAAAATTATGTTAAACCAATTAAATGAACACTTTACAGAACATCATTTATTTTACAATCACCAGTATGGATTTCGTAACTCACATTCCACAGAGCTTGCTGCCCTTGAACTAATCGATAGAATATCAAGTAGTATGGACAGAAAGGAGATTCCTATCAGTATTTTCATGGACCTTTCAAAAGCGTTCGACACTTTAGACCATCTTATTCTAATTCAGAAACTTAAATATTATGGTCTTGGTGATATGGCACTTAAACTGCTCACAAACTATTTAACTGACCGCAAACAATATGTGGAATTAAATGACACCAAG